>SNQJ01S0043107.1:0-50559 GCA_010110895.2 Picea sitchensis | reverse complement strand
TTTTTATTTTTTTACTTATTCATATTTTTATATTTTTTGAAAAAGTCATTTTCATTTTCATTATAAATAGATTTATAATTTTTTATAATTTTTTTACTTATTCAAATTTTTATATTAAGAATTTTTGTTATTTAGATAGATATATAGATAACTCATCTAACCCTTTTTATTTATTTTGTTATCTATTCCTTGGCCTTTGACAAATGAACATATGGTTTTTGTTGGGCCCTTTATTTTTGGATTGGAAGACTACGCAATAAGGACTGCAGTCCCAGTTTTGGTTTAGCACAAGTTGCGCAAGCTACAAAAGAAGCTGGACAACAGAGCGAGGAAATGTAACATAAATCAGTTGCAAAAAAGGACAACGCAACGCCAACAAGGCAAAAGTAGTTGCAACAGAACAAGAGAGCATGCGAGCCCAAATCTAGAAGACCCTACTCAGCTTATATATATGAGACGAATATGATTGTAAAAGGGTTTTGTTCAGTTCAGGTTGTTGTTGTTGTTGTTGTTGTTGACAAGTTGGGTTTTAGTTATGTAAATGTAATATGATACATTTTTGGGTAAATAGAACTCTGCGACATGGGTCCGGAGCCAAAAGTCTATAAAAAATAATTACGTTGTATCTCTAAGGTTGTATCTAATAAGATTTGATGATAATATATAAAGAAGGATCCAAAATTTTGAAATATGTTGCATTATTTTGTGTTCATGCTTGTGTGTTGTATATTTATAGTACTTCTTTATGCTTCATAAGTTCCATACGATGTTTCTCTGTATGAATTATTTTCACAACTTAAGTATCTTTAGTTCTTGCGTATATGAGCTCATATTTGTTCTGTAGTTATCCTATCTTGCACAAGATCATGGTGAATATTGAAGGTTCTATGAACCCACCTAAGTAGTCTCCTTTACCTTCCCTATCCTTCTGTCTTGGTTGTGCTTTGGGTGAGACTTCTTCTCTTCGAAGGGGATCAAAATGCCAGTGCTCATGACTACATGGTACCTTTTGTTGGTAACCTGAGAAGGACCCTGGTCTGATCAATTCCGCGCCAACAAAATGGTTCCGTTAATGCGAACTGCGTTAAAAGGGAACCTGTAGGGAGGATGCTTATGCGGGTTCACAGATCTAATATTCACCAATGGTGGGAAATAAATTGTGATGACTTCATATGGAAAGAAGCGGAGCTGAGGGGAAAATTTGTGAAGATACACGAGAGGCAGTATTTTACTTAGAAATATCAAGCGACCAGTATGAGATATTTTGGGTTAAGTTCTCAGAAGAAATTTTCCACTAGATAGATAGGCTCCAAGAAGCTCCAGAATTCCAAGAATGAGACAAGAGGACCTGTACTTGGGATACAAAAAATCTTGCAACACTTCATCGGCTGGATCGTCCAGTCACCTGAGAAATTGATTTCTGTGTCAATACCACATTATAAGGATACATTATTGAGTTTTCAGTTGAGAACCACCAATATGTTTCACGAGTAGAAGTGGATTTCAAGAAATATGCAAGGGGAATACTATTGAGAGAAATCCCCCTATGGATTAAGGTTTTCTTGATGGAAGAGGGGATGTTGACTTTGTCCCCGACTGAGATGGCAACGTAAACACCCTATCTTAGGGTAGGGTAAGTTTGGGGTGGAGTCATGGCCTGAGAGAGGGGAGAGGGTTCTTTGAAAAATGGGGGAAACAACAAGAAATGGACTCAAGAGATGGGAGAGCCTTAAAATGATCTTCCATAGTTGAGAAGTGGTGGCGCGGTAAGATAAAGAAAGCACCAAAATAGTCCAAGAAGTTTTAGAAAGAAGTCGGACCAGGAGAAGTAGAGGAAGGATAGATGGAAGAATTGTGGAAGATGAGAAGAGAGGAAAGACTAGCCAGTCAAAGATTAAGTGTCACTCGACCCCCCATATCAAAGAAACCCACCCCGAAGCCAGTGGCACTAGCCCCGAATCACCCATACCCTAAGTGTCTTCTATACAAGTGGTAAATTCAATACTACTTTCTTATGCTAATTTTGTTTGAGTACAACTAGTTAGTCAGTCACAACCAAGAAGTGTGAGTACATGGAGAATATTGGGATCCCCTGGTAGGTCGCAAGTAGGACCATTAGGTTTTATTTTGATATTAGTATCAATATTAGCAATGGTCGGTCATGCGGGAGGTTCGATTTCTTGATACCCAAAATTCTGGTGTAAAGGCACTAGTACATATTGTCAAAATTTTGACGTTCTATTTGCAACGTTATGGACAAAATTGGCCATACTGTTGAAAAATAGACGAAATTTTAATTTTTTTTCCATATTGCCCGATAACATCGCACGTGCGACATCATATAAACATATGTTTCTCTTTCCACGTTTGTCATCTCTCTTTACACGTTTGTAACATAGTCGTCTCTCTTGCCACGTTTTTAACATAGTCGTCTCTCTTGCCACGTTTGTAAAATAGTCATTGCAGTTGCGACATTGTGGAAACTAGGTTCCCCCCCTCCAACGGTCACCTAGTATTTGACCAAGCCAAGTTTGATTTGGTCAATGATCATTGGAATTGCAATGTTATAAAATATATAAATATGTTGCATTTTACGGATGTTGCGACAAGTTTTCTATAATAACAACACTTCAAAAAGGGTTTCCGGGTCTTCTTGGAGAACAAAAAACATGTATTGTTTTAGTATATGTCTGTGGGGAAGAATGTCAGAAAACATTAGAGCTGGGAAAATAATTAAAGAGGGTGAAAAGGGTGATGGTAAATGTGGGGGCCAACGTTGAAATCTTTTCAAATTTTTTTTGTATGACATCATACATCCTTGAGTCTTGAAACCCTCCCATATCGTCAAGGCATGTGTCTATTCTAACCATGTCAACTTTCAATGCACATAGGCACATATTGAAGAAATTTCAACATTGGCCCCATTCTGCTCACTATGTGGGGTCAATGCATGACATTTTTGGTGGTTGAATTAGAAGTTCCATGACATTTCAAGAGAGTTCCAACAAATATTCTACAGATGGAAACAAAGACATTTGACAATGAGACACCCATTATGAACGTTGTTGCAAACATGGACGATCTCAAAGATTATGTGGTCGGGAAATCAGACATCCTTGAGTCTTGAAACCCTCCCATACCATCAAGGTATGTTTCTAGTCTAACCATGTCGAATTTCGACGCATACATGCACAGTTTGAATACATTTCAATGTTGGCCCCATTCACTGCTCACTATGCGGGGTCGGTGCAAGATGACATTTGTGGTGGGTGAATTGAAGAGTCTGCGACATCAACTCAACTTGGTAATCCAATAATCAAACCCTCCTTAAGTATTATGCGGTGACATCTAACATCCTCAAGTACCGAAACCCTCCCATACCTTCAAGGAAACTATCTAGTTTAACCATGTCAAATTTCGATGCATACGGGCATAGATTGAAAATGTTTCAATGTTGGCCCCATTCACTGCTCACTATGTGGGGTCGGTGGCATAAATTTATGATGGGTGTATTTGAAGTTCCATGTTAAATTTCAATGTAGTTCCAACAATGATTCTATATAAGGGAATGGCGAATGATGACAATGAGAGGTGCAACATGATGAACGCTGATGCAAATGGGACGATCTCAAAGCTTATGTGGGGACATCATACATACTTGAGTATTGAAACCTTCCCATATCGTCAAGCCATGTGTCTAGTCTAACCATGTCGAATTTCGACGCATACATGCACAGTTTGAAGAAATTTCAACATTGGCCCCATTCACTGCTCACTATGCAGGGTTAGTGCAAGATGACATTTGTGGTGGGTGAATTGAAGCTTTTGCAACTTCAACTCGAATTGGTAATTCAATAATCAAACCCTTCTTAAGTATTATGCAGGGACATCAAACATCCTTAAGTATCGAAACCCTCCCATGCCTTCAAGGAAACTATCTAGCTTAACCATGTCAAATTTCGATGCATACGAGCAAAGATTGAAAACATTTCAACATTGGCCCCATTCACTGCTCACTGTGCGGGGTCGATGGAATAAATTTGTGATGGGTGTATTTGAAGTTCCATGTCAAATTTCAAGATAGTTCCGAAAATGATTCTATAGAAGGGAATGACGAATGATGACAATGAGAGGTGCAACATGATGAGCGTTGATGAAAATGTGGGCGATATCAAAGATTATGTGGGGAAATCATACATCCTTGAGTATTGAAACACTCCCATACCATCAAGCCACGTGTCTAGTCTAACCATGTCAAAGTTCGAGGCATACATGCACAGTTTCAAGAAATTTCAACATTGGCCCCATTCACTGCTCACTATCTGGGCTCGGTGCAAGATGGCATTTGTGGTGGGTGAATTGAAGCTTATGCGAGATCAAATCGACTTGGTAATTAAATAATCAAACCCTCCTTAAGTATTATGTGGGGACATCAAACATACTTAAGTATTGAAACCCTCCCATACCTTCAAGGAAACTATCTAGTTTAACCATGTCAAATTTCGATGCATACGGGCACAGATTGAAAACATTTCAACGTTGGCCCCATTCATTGCTCACTGTGTGGGCTACATGGAATAAATTTGTGATGGGTTTATTTGAAGTTCCATGTCAAATTTCAATATAGTTCCGACAACGATTCTATAGAAGGGAATGATGAATGATGACAATGAGAGGTGCAACATGATGAACGTTGATGCAAATGTGGATGATCTCAAAGATTATCTGGTGACATCATACATCCTTGAGTATTGAAACCCTCCCATACTGTCAAGCCATGTGTCTAGTCTAACCATGTCGAATACGACGCATACATGCACAGTTTGAAGAAATTTCAATGTTGACCCCATTCATTGCTCACTATGCGAGGTCGGTGCAAGATGACATTTATGGTGGGTGAATCGAAGCTTCTACGACATCAAATCAACTTGGTAATTCAATAATGAAACCCTCCTTAAGTATTATGCAGTGACATTAAACATCCTTAAGTATTGAAACCCTCCAATACCTTCAAGGCAACTATCTAGTTTAACCATGTCAAATTTCGATGCATACAAGCACAGATTGAAAACATTTCAATGTTGGCCTCATTCACTTCTCACTTTGCAGGGTTGGTGGAAGAAATTTATGATGGGTGTATTTCAAGTTCCATGTTAAATTTCAAGATAGTTCTGACAACGATTCTATAGAAGGGAATAACGAATGATGACAATGGGAGGTGCAACATGATGAACGTTGATGCAAATGTGGATGATATCAAAGATTATGTGGGGACATCATACATCCTTGAGTATTGAAGCCCGCCCATACCATCAAGCCATGCGTCTAGTCTAACCATGTCTAATTTCGAGGCATACATGCGCATTTTTAAGAAATTTTTACGTTGGCCCCATTCACTGCTCACTATGCAGGGTCGATGTAAGATGGCATTTTTGGTGGGTTAATTGAAGCTTCTGCGACATCCACTCGACTTGGTAATTCAATAATCAAACCCTCCTTAAGTATTATGAGGGGACATCAAACATCCTTAAGTATCGAAACCCTCCCATACCTTCAAGGAAACTATCTAGTTTAGCCATGTCAAATTTCGATGCATACAGGGACATATTGAAAAAAAATCAACTTTGGCCCCATTCATCGCTCACTGTGCGAGGTCGGTGGAAATTTTTTGTGATGGGTGTATTTTAAGTTCCATGTCAAATTTCAAGATAGTTATGAAAATGATTCTATAAAAGTGAATGACGAATGATGACAATGAGAGGTGCAACATGATGAACGTTGATACAAATGTGGACGATCTCAAAGATTGTGTGGGGACATCATACATCCTTGAGTATTGAAACCCTCCCATACTGTCAAGTCACGTGTCTAGTCTAACCATGTCAAATTTCAACTTATACTTGCACAGTTTGAAGAAATTTCAACGTTGGTCCATTCACTGCTCACTATGTTGGGTTGGTGCAAGATGACATTTGTGGTGGGTGAATTGAAGCTTCTGCCGACATCAACTCGATTTGGTAATTCAATAATAAAATTCTCCTTAAGTATTATGCGGGGACATCAAACATCCTTAAGTATCGAAACCCTCCCATACCTTCAAGGCAACTATCTAGTTTAACCATGTCAAATTTCGATGCATAAGGGCACAAATTGAAAACATTTCAACGTTGGCCCTATTCACTACTCACTGTGCGGGGTATGTGGAAGAAATTTGTGCTGGGTGTATTTGAAGTTCCATGTCAAATTTCAAGATAGTTCCAACACCAATTCTATAGAAGGGAATGACGAATGATGACAATGAGAGGTGTAGCATTATGAACGCTGATGCAAATGTGGACGATCTCAAAGATTATGTGGGGACATCATACATCCTTTAGTATTTAAACCCTCCCATTCCATCAAGCCATGTGTCTAGTATAACCATGTCGAATTTTGATGCATACATGCACAATTTGAAGAAATTTCAACGTTGGCCCCATTCACTGCTCACTATGCGGGGTTAGTGAAAGATGACATTTGTGGTGGGTGAATTGAAGCTTCTACGACATCAACTCGACTTGGTAATTCAATAATCAAACCCTACTTAAGTATTATGCATGGACATCAAATATCCTTAAGTATCGAAACCATCCCATACCTTCAAGGCAACTATCTATTTTAACCATGTCAAATTTTGATGCATACGAGAACAGATTGGAAAACATTTCAACGTTGGACCCATTCACTACTCACTATGCGAGGTCCGTGGAATAAATTTGCGATGGGTTTATTTGAAGTTCCATGTCAAATTTCAAGATAGTTCCGACAACGATTCTATAGAAGGGAATGGTGAATGATGACAATGAGAGGTGCAACATGATGAACGTTGATGAAAATGTGGATGATCTCAAAGATTATGTGGGGACATCATACATCCTTGAGTATTGAAACCCTCCCATACTATTAATCCATGTGTCTAGTCTAACCATGAAGAATTTCGATGCATACATGCACATTTTGAAGAAATTTCAGCGTTGGCCCCATTCACTACTCACTATGCGGGGTTGGTGCAAGATGACATTTGTGGTGGGTGAATTGAAGCTTATGCAACATCAAATCTACTTGGTAATTCAATAATCAAACCCTCCTTAAGTATTATGCGGTGACATCAAACATCCTTAAGTATCGAAACCCTCCCATACCTTAACCCCATGCCTTTAGAAAAATTAGAAAACCTTTAACAAAGTATCTATTCAGTGATAGTTGGAAGAAATTAGAGTGGAATTGTGATGATCCAACTCAATACAAAAGTGTACCTAACAACTTGAAATACTGTTTCCACCAAACTACTCATCCATAGGATAAAATTGTCGTTGACTTGCTCATCCAATGGAGGAGGGAAAGAAGACATATCCTTGTGATATTGTGCACCCACTGGAAGAGTAGTACCATGAAATATCAAAGATATCAAGATATCAAATCTTGGATGTGATATTGATGATATCAACTATTATATAATTAAATTCATAGGTAAACCAAAGATATAATGCTTTAATAACAATCAATAGATTTGAAGACTACATCAAAGTTAACTTGAATTATTTCTAGCTCTTATAGCAATAAATTGTGACTTGGGATGACATTAGTCACCCTAGGTGTGTAGTCCCTTCAACTATGAGAAAAATGGAAAGAACTAAAACACTCCCTCAAAGCTAACTTCATTTTTTTTCGCTGCTATACCAATGAATTGTAACTTGTTATGGAATTAGTGACTCTAGGTGTGTAGTCCATTCAACTATGAGAAAAATGGCTAGAACTAAAACTTATGTTTCACTTTGCAAACAACCATTTTAGTGACAATGAATAGTTGCAATGGAGGGTGAGATTTTGTAAATAGGATCTCAAGTAATGTAACAGGATGAGACTAGTGGAAGCATATTGAAGGGATTACAAAGTTATGCCACTTAAATGCATTGAGCATAGTGTATTGCAGAAACTCAAACAAAGAAACACACATAGAGACAACAAAGACAAAAGAGATAATATACATCAACATAGTGATTTTTTATTAAATATACATCTATTTTTGGTACAAAATAATGAGATACAAGAATTGCAAGGATCAAATCGATGCAAGGAATCACTATAAACCTTGATGGTGAATATAGTTGTAATAGAGTTCAATTCTACAACTAGATTGATGCAAATTTATGTAAGTATAGTTCATGGTGTGTTTGGTGATTAATTTATGAAATATTGATATATTTATACAAGTGATTTGATATAATCTACCATCAACTTGATCATCACAAAGTTGGCAAGAAGCATATCGATCTATTGGTTTTTTTGGAAATCCATTTTTCTATGTAAGTGGCACTAGAGTGGACCTCATAAAAATGGTTCATCATAGGTCATAATCATGCTAACTGAGTCAACTAAGAGATTTTGTTGATGATCTAAGGAATTTGGTTATGAGTTAGCACAAAGTTATGCATGCTAATCTTTTAGTAATGCAATGTATATGATTTGTTGAACAATGATTTGTGTCATGTTAAGGATTAGGTGTGGGTTGTCATTGAGGTGGTTATAACTTAGAAAAACATTGTTATAGCAAATTCTATTGTGATTACTCCTCTGGTTGCACTAACAACTATGAATATCATGTAATGATGTAGACTTGTATCTATGTACATATCAATTCTATTTATGAATTAGTATAAAATCTTAAATACATAAAAAAACCTCTACAAAATAATATAAAAATTGAAGAAAAATAGAATGGAAGTGAACTTATTGTTGTTTCGAAGACAAAAATTGTAACATTATTTTTAGTTTTTCAAGAACCCTCTTTCCTCCCCCATGTGTTTCCTACAAATTCAACACATCTAATGAGTCCAACTTTCATGTAGAAATAGGGGGGTGTTGACAGGCATATTTGACACACCGTCAACTGGAAGGTCAAATCTGGACGGGGGTTGTCTAAATAGCCAATCCGTTTGGAATGAAATGACCTGACGGGTTTAATGGATCTGTTGGCCAACTAAACTCCTAAAAATAATAAAAGAAAAGAAACTAATCTATAAATCTATGATACTAATAATATAACAATTACAAAAGTTCAAATGGAAATGGGAATATGTGCATATGATTATAAACAATTTATGTACATCGTACAATATTTACTTGACATCTTGCGAAATGAATGTTTTTGAAATTGTTTATGGAAGAGATAAAGAAAGCACATACATTTTTCTATTTTCTTTTGAATGTCTAAAGATCTAAAACTAATGAATGGTAATCAAATATAATTGAAATAAGAATACATAAACAATCAAAAGATAATTCATGTTGTTCTTATTTTATTAACAAAATATTTTAAATAAATAACATGTAAACTAACCTGTAACTAATTGACTAAACTGAATTTATCCTCCTCTGCAATTAAAGTACTTAACAATATGAAATACCATACGATAACCAGACTAAAGATGCATCAAACGTAATAACATTTCATAAGATAGAGGAAAACAACATAATGGGGTAAGCGTCACACAGTTCTAAAGCCAAGTAGTGAACAACTTCTCCATATTAGTCTTCAAAATCATATGTCCATAATGTATCCCAGCCAAAGATATATTTAATACTAAGAGTGACCAATATTTAAACTAGATTAGGATTCACATACTCTTATCTTGCAAGATAGAGTGCAATCCCCCAAAAATAGATAGTATTACAAAAATAGTGAAACTAGAAACCACTCGTGTATGAGTTGGTTGGTCAAAATAAATCAAAGTTTTATCAACATAAAAGAAAGAAACTACTGAATAATAAAGTGTATGATCCAAGGTGTTTTCTCCATGTAATCAACATCATAATCATCAACTTCCTGTAGATAGCAAAACAAATTTGATATTTAGAAAATAATGCTAACTAATATTCAGAAATAGTCTGGCTACAGAATCATAGATTATGTAGCTAGTCTTATTATTAACAAAGGAAATCAAAATTAAATCTCCCTATTTTGATTTTTCATAACATAATAAAATAAAATCAAACAAAATCATTTTAACCATTAGAAATTAGCAAAAGAAGGATCAAACAGTTCCAAATTTATGATGGCTTTGAAACTGGTTGTATTTTTGATGATTATATTACCGGATCTCTTGGGTCTTTTATTTTCGCTTTCTGTGTGTTCTTTCAACTCTTGGTTCTCTCGTTCCAGTAGAGAATTCTGAGCAGCTAGAAGTTTTACTTGAGCTTGTAACAACATAATATCCCTATAATAACATTCTATCCAATCTAGGAAATTGTCACAATGTACTGGTGCAATGGTAGATCGATGTGGAATGTAGTCAGCACTGGGTATTTCATGATTCCTTGTGGATTGTTTCAAGTCATGACTAATGCCAGAAAAACCTTTTTTTCCCTTGAGACATGGGTGTAATCTATACACAAATTCATACTGTTCAACTTGGGTAGTAGTTTCATTCCTGGGACATTGGTTGTCCAGATCTTCCTGATCTAGGAAATTTTTTATCTCTTGATCTGAACAGTGATCATTGACCTCAATTGTAGAGATCAAGCTCAAATGATCCTTTTTCCAATTCCTTAAATTCCTAGAAATCAATCGACTAGACCTCTTATTCCTAAAATTTAAATTGTTTCTTACCCTTACAAATTTTCTTTGCGATAGGTTTATCTTTATGATTCTGATTAGATTCATTCGTAAGCACAAGGGAAGCGTTTCCCTTTAATTCGCCCACTACCCGTTCCAACGATTTCCTAGGTGAAAACATACATGGTAATTCCTTAACCATGGGGGTTTCCAAAGCAATAGACACAGATTCATTAAATTCACAGCCATCAGGTGAATTAAAACCTTGACTTTCGGTCACGGGACTATCCAAATTGGGGTTTACATTTAATGGTGGGTTGACTGTATTTTCGGCCTAGGAAAAACCATTTCTTCTCAATAAACTCTCCCAATTGTCCTTGATTTGCGATAGATGTGATAGCAACAAGATTTTAACGAGCCCGTGATGAAAAATACTCGACAGAGAGTTAATTCTCTGTCACTTAAGCGTTTTGAAATTTTATAAAGGCTCATTAACAAGTAGAACGACATGTTCAAATCAAACACTATGAATAGAATGAGCAAACGGATGTGGTACAAAAATACCAAACCATACCGGCCTTCACATGTGATAAACTATTTCAAAATTAAAACAAGGTTGTGCCATCTAGGTTTTAGAAAAGCAATGGGAATACCTTTAGGGTAGTAGGTGGATTTGTGGGAGACCATGAACAAGCTCCATGGAACATCCTCCATTTTGGAATTCTTAAACCACTTTTCGCCTTCCAGGGGGAGTCCTATCGCCTTGGCTATGAAATATTCTGTTACTTCCAATTTCACATCCTCGACCTTGGCCCTAAAACCATCAAATGCCTATGAAAAGGCCTGTGCGACCGCCAGGTTCTAGCCTTCAAATTTCCTGAGGAATATATTCCAACCATGAGCCTTCAGGTCATCTATGGCATCATCGTGGGAAAAAAAGGCTTGGAAACCATTCAGCTTGATTCGAACCATAGGGGCCATGGCCACTGTGCAATAGACACAAAATATATCACAAGTGGTAGGTTTCGACTCCCAACAAACGAGTAGCAGAGAGAGATATGTGCAAACTAAAATGGCCCGACAACTAGGAAGTTTGGAGACTTCCATGCTGTGATTACTTAAGTTTAGAGATACAGGGAATTGAAGGGCACACATATCTAAGAGCCATTTCCCAAAATGAGTATCAAACCCTTGATTACCGTCGAATGCCAATTTGAACAATGAATGGTTTCATTAATGTGCATGACATTAGGGTGAGGTGTAGTTGTGGGTAAAACAGACCAGTACCAAGCAACATGAAGGTTGATATGACTGTTGAGAGCATGAGATCCATATCCAATGTTAACCCAATGTTTTGTGCATTCATAAAATTCAAAGATTACAACCAAATGATTAACCAAGGAACCAATTAAGTCATGATATCCATAAAACATAAAGATTGTGGTGGTAATTTAATCAACGAATTCATAGAACTTGAAGCATAGCGATATATGAGTACCTTCAAAGTGAAATTTGCTTAGGTAGAATATATAATGACAAATCCCAAACCAAGTTTTTATTTAAATTCATGCTTACAGTCATGAATTTTAAAACAAAACAAGTGAAAATCCAAACGCAAAACTCAATAAGATAAGTTTAACCCAATCATCACCTCGAAGTCGAAAAAAAACGCGAATGTTCATAAATTTAAGGAGCTGGCAACTATAGAAAGGTGTAATCCCTTTGTGGTGATTTTAATTGTGATAAAAATCGACATAATTGGTGGTTGCCAACATTGACGACATACTGGGCGAAGAAGTTATCTATGCATCACCAAAAAATTTATGTCAGGGGGTCAGATGAAATAAATTTTTAGAAACAATCACCAATAGATTAAGCATTCCAATCACAACTCAGAAAATAACACACTTTAGCATTGGATGTATTTATGTTCGAAAAAGTAGTATGGTTTCTTATTTATATTATAGGTATATCGACTTTTATATAGATAACTTCGATACCATTGATAGTGCCACTGCTGCCAGCAGGCATCCATAGCCTCAGCATGGATGTCATTTAACCCAGTCTAGTACCTCTATCATGTCCAAGAGTCGTCCATTCATAATAAAAACATCTTCATGATTGCTCATATCAACAGACATACCTGAGAATCTTCTTAAACCCGACATTGATTTGCTGCCATCGGGCTTGTTCAGTACCCCGACGAAGTTGCCTTGGTATCATGAGTGCATTTACCCGCTACCAACAGACCTGTTCAGTGTCCTGGAAGGTTTGCAAACACTTCCAACACATTACAGTGCTTCCAACTCTCTAGAATTTGTTTATAAATTTACAAAAACTTCATGATATTCAAGAGAGTGGGGTGATACTGAAAATCTCATACTTTGGAATGAAAAGTCTGGTCATTTGCAAACTAATTTTCTATATTGCTGACCTTCATCACGATTTGGACACTTAAATTTCTGGGAAGGTACAGTTGAGTTGTTTTCCTTAAAACAGGGACATCGTTAGAAGTTTGTTAAGGATAATCGCATATTCCTGTGTTTTTAATGAGAAACCAGGAACACTGTTTGAACATAAAATTTCGTCTGTTGATCTTAGTTTTAGCACTTGGTGCTAAGATGCTTGAAAATTTATCAGTTGTTGCTATAGAACAAGAGTTATGATGTCGCTTCAACAATTTAAATAGTGATTCAGACATAATGATTCAGAAAACAATCGAAATCAAGCAAAATGAAAAGAACCAAAATCAAAACAGAAAAGAAAATTAAAAATATTTACAAGTGGGTGGATTAGAAATCATCAAGTGAAATACCTCTTGAGAGCCTGGCCATTGACCGGGAAAGTGTTTGGCTGTCCCTCCAAATTATGTAGATGGAAAGAACTGGGACCCAATTTTTCAGAAATTACAAATGGTCTCAACCACAAGTTCTAAAACTTGGTATGTTCCCCCTTTCCCTCATGATCTTTGTCCCACTTGAGAACCAAATATCTGACATCAAAATTCCTATCAGAAGATGAATTTGAATCAAACCAACTTTTTACAATTTGCTGGTGTTGGTCTAGTTTTTGTTTAGCTTATGTTCTCACCTCTTCTAGTTTTAACAAGGCATTTATCCGATTTTCTAGAGGAGGTCACTCTTCTTCTTGAACTTTCTACGACAATTGTAGAGAAGGGAGTAAAACATGTGGGGGGAGGATGGCTTCTCTTCCATAGACAAGGAAGAAGAGAGAATTACCAACAAAGACTTTTGGAGTTACCCTATCATCCCAGAGTGCATTATATAGTGCATTATGCCAATTCTTATCGTTTTCTGAAATTGTCCTTTTAATAATCTTGATTAAATTCTTATTTGTTGATTCCGCTAGGCCATTCCCTTGAGGGTAGTAGCTTGCAAAATATTTTAGTTTAATGCCTTTTTCCAGAGCAAAAACGTTCATATAAAGGGACTAAAATTAAGAGGCGTTATCGAAAACTAGACATTCAGGAACACCAAATCGAGTGATGATATGGTAGTTCAGAAAATACACTACCTGATTGGTGTTGACCACTTTTAAAGGTACATCTTCAGACCATCTTGTGAAATCGTATTTTGTTGTCAAGATATACTTGTGTTGTTGCGAAGAGGAGGGATTTATTGGTCGTATGATGTCTAGGCCCCATTTATGAAAAGGCACATCTACAGTAACATGTTGCAAAGGGAAAGTGACCTTTTTCACCCATCCTGCAGCCTTTTGGAAAATTACACATTTGTGGGACAACGTATGGGCCTCTTTAAACAAGGTAGACCAATAGTATCCATCCCTTAGCACTTTGTGGGTAGTATTATCTCCACCGAAGTGACCACCGACTTCACCAGCATGAAGTTCAACAAACACTCTTTCAGATTCTTCCTTTTCTAAACAACGCAGAAAAACACCATCAAAGTTCTTTCGAAATAAAATATCGTTGATTAAATGGAAAGATGTAGATTTATGCCTAAGTGATATTCTATTTTTAGGATCAAGATTGCGGGGAGAAGATCCATGCATTAGATAAAATCTAATGTTCTCATACCAAGAATTCAGAGTATCTTGTGCACAATGGATCTATTCTTCGTTATGATGATTTACAGTTGAGGTGTTTATTTGACTTTCCTATTCTTCAACTGAATCAACCACTAGTTTACACAGGCCTTGAACTCTAACAATTTGTGCAGGAGTTATTTCAAGGTCATATTCCTGTAGCGATGTCATTCAATTTTCCCTTTTATCACCTAGCTCTTTTTGTACTAATAGGTTTCTCACAGCTAGGTAAGGAACAACAACTTTGGTTACGGATTTTAGCAGGTAAGACCGGAACTGTTTCACTGTATTAAAAACAACATATGCCTACTGATCTACTGCTGTATAATTAAGTTCTGCTCCTTTAAAAGCTGAGCTCATGAAGGAAATGGGTATCTCATTTCTTTCAATGTCTTTCTATGTAAGTACAACAACATAAGATCGGTCAGATGAAAAAGTGAACAGAGTGAAATCTTGAGAAAACTAGGGACTCATCAAAGAAGGGGCTTCTATTATTTCTTTTCTAATTGAATCGAAAGCCTGACTTTCTTATGGTGTAGGGGTGGACAGTTTCAAAATTTGCTTGGAATATACTGTCTGATAAGTGACCAAAAACAGGAGGAGATGAGTCCTCCTCTTCTGGTACCTCTTCCTCAACTGTATCATCATAATTTTTAGGAGGAACGGAAACAAAATTATCATGTGCTTCTAAGATGGTTTGCAAATCATACTGTAAAATTTTGAAATTTAGACCTTCTGTGGTCGAGTTTGGCCTGTTTGGAGGAAAGGGTTTCCTAAAAGGAGGTTTGAAACTCCCTTTGCTTGTGGATACCTCCTCGACTGATATTTTCAAGTCAATGACCTGATTGGAAAGTTTCTGGAAAGATTTATGCAATCTCTCCAAGTCTAAAGTTTCTTTTTGGTTTTTTGTTTAAGGAGGCCTTGTGAGAATTTCTATTTTCTTCTTAGAGGAGGAAGATGTTTCAACTTCACTATTAAGATTATCTTTTAAGATAATAATATATTTCTCAATTTGGCTTGCCTCCTCAAAGGCTTCTAACAAAGTGTTCTTCTTGGACCTTTTGACCCATATTTCTATGTTATTGTGTAGGGATTTAGCATAATATGCAACAATTAAACTTTCTTCAGGCATCAAATCTACAAGGATTTTCTTTTTTAATGTAAGAAATATTTGGTTAAAGTCTTTCACTTTTTCTTTAAGGTTCATTTTTAAACTGGAGAGTTCCATAACCAAGACTTCCAAAGATTTATCATCTCCAAATTTTTCCAGAAAACAAGTTTCGAACTTGTCGCAAGGGACGATGGTCTGGGGCTGTTGAGGGAAATGCCTCCAGTGAAATACCATGTGGAGGCATTTCCCTCAAATGTGTAAGGAAATAATCTGCATACTACATCATCGTGTTCAACGCTCTGGAGTATAACGACCAACATAATTTTCTTGATGTGATCCTCAACTTATTGCTTTGAATCTGGATCAAATTTGGGCAACCATTTCTCGGGATGTTTAGGTAATGGGTGTTGGGGTCTAGGTATGGCGACAACATCTTGATCATGCCAGGGTATGGCAGGCTTATTTTGGTTTTCCATGGGATTTGGTTGTGTCGAAGGCTGATATGGTTCAAATGAAGAACTGCCTTCATCTAAAGACTCTCCTCTTGAAGAATATGGAGAAGAACCAGGTGGGGATGGTGGGATACCAGATCCTCCATCTCACGGGATAAATGTTTTAGTGGGATTAGAGGTGTTTCTACCTAAAGGGTTTTTGGGCAGACCAATGCCTTGAAGTTGTTCTTGGATATCCGTGAAATCAAGGGGTTGATTAAGTGGCCTACCAGGTTGTCTGATATGGGCTAAGGCACTATGAGTTCTTATTAGTGATTGGCGGACAATTTCTTGGACGTCAATCCCTTGAGGAACTGGTGTCACTAGTTCAACAGGGATATCAGGGTTATTGTTTGAGGTAGTTGTTGTTACATGTGTAACATTATTGTCTTTGAGAATATGCATTATGATAGGAGTGCGAGTGTGTGGGGGAGGATTCTTGCAACCTCCACGTGCCATCAATTAAATTCAAGCCCTCCTTCTAGCGCCATTTTTTGATGGGTGTATTTGACACATTGTCAACTGGAAGGTCAAATCTGAAACGAGGTTGTCTAAAAAACCCAAACCGTTTGGAATGAAATGACCCGACAAGTTCAATGGATCTGTTGGCCAACTAAAGTCCTAAAAATAATAAAAGAAAATAAACTAATCTATAAAGCTATGATACTAATAATATAATAATTACAAAAGTTCAAATAGAAACACGAATATGTGCATATGATTATAAAAAATTTATGTACACCATACAATATTTACTTGACATCTTGCGAAACAAATGTTTTTGAAATTGTTTATGGAAGAGATAAAGAAATCACATACATTTTTTTGTTTTCTTTTGAATGTCTAAAGATCTAAAACTAACAAATGCTAATCAAATATAATTGAAATAAGAATATGTAAACAGTCAAAAGATAATTCATGTTGTTCTTATTTTATTAACAAAATGTTTTAAATAAATAACATGTAAACTAACCTGTAACTAATCGATTAAACTGAATATATCCTCCTATGCAATTTCAAGACTCATGTTTGTCCATCCTATGGGGGAAACCTATAAAAGAACATTGCTAATGCTCCCAGAATAAACTCAAAGATGCATTGGAGCGAGTATATAACAAAAAAATGATAAATATACAGATCTAGTGATCTTATAATAATGAAAACTTATAAAAAGAGGAAACTCAATACAAAGCATTCATATAATCCATCATTCAATATATGGCATAAATCAATAATATTTAAATGGAAGATTGATCACAGATGTAATATGGAACAACAAATTACAGACATAATTACAGTACTTAACAATATGAAATACCATACAATAACCAGACTAAAGTTGCATCAAACATAATAACATTTCATAAGATAGAGGCAAAAAACATAATGGGGTAAGCATCACACAGGTCTAAAGCCAAGTAGTGAACAAGTTCTCCATATTAGTCTTCAAAATCATATGTCCATAATGTATCCCAGCCAAATATGTCTTTACTACTAAGAGTGACCAATATTTAAACTAGCTTAGGATTCACATACTCTTATCATGCAAGATAGAGTGCAATCCCCCAAAAATAGATAGTATTACAAAATAGTGAAACTAGAAACCACTCATGTATGAGTTGGTTGGTCAAAATAAATCAAAGTTTTATCAACATAAAATAAATAAACTACTGAATAATAGAGCGTATGATTCAAGGTGTTTGCTCCATGTAATCAACATCATAATCATCAACTTCCTGTAGATAGAAAAACAAATTTGATATTCAGAAAATAATGCTAACTAATATTCAGAAATAAACTGGCTACAGAATCATAGATTATGTAGCTAGTCTTATTATTAACAAAGGAAATCAAAATTAAATCTCCCTATTTTGATTTTTCATAACATAATGAAATAAAATCAAACAAAATCATTTTTACCATTAGAAATTAGCAAAAGAAGGATCAAACAGTTCTAAATTTATGATGGCTTTGAAACTGGTTGTATTTTTTATGATTATATTACCGGATCTCTTGGGTATTTTATTTTACCTTTCTGTTTGTGCTTTAAAATCTTGGTTCTCTCATTCCAATAGAGAATTCTGAGCAGCTAGACATTTTACTTGAGCCTGTAAGAACAAAATATCCCTGTAATAGCGTTCTTTCCAATCTAGGCAACTGTCACAATGTACTAGTGCAATGGAAGATTGATGTGGAATGTAGTCAGCAATGGGTATTTCGTGCTTCCCTGTGGCTTGTTTCAAGTTGTGAATAATGCCAACAAAACCTTCTTTTCCCTTGAGACACGGGGGTAATCTAGACATGAAGTCATATTGTTCAACTTGGGCAGTAGTTTCATTCCCGGGACATTGGTTGTTCGGATCAACTTGAGCCAAGAAATTGTTTATCTCTTGATCTGAACAGTGATCATTGACCTTGATCGTAGAAATCAAGCTCAAATGATCCTTTTTCCGATTCCTTAAATTCCTAGAAATCAATCGACCAGACCACTTATTCCTAAAATTTAAATCTGAGCTCTGTTGTTTCTAACCCTTATGAATTTTCTTTGCGATAGGTTTATCATTATGATTCTTATTAGATTCATTCGTAAGCACAGGGGAAGATTTTCCTTTTAATTCTCCCACTACCTATTCCAATGATTTCTTGGCGAAAACATACATGGTAATTCCTTAACCACGGAGGATTCCAAAGAAATAGACACAGATTCATTAAATTCACAACCATCAGGTGAATTGACACCCTAACTTTCGGTCACGGGGCTGTCCAAATTGGGGTTTACATTTAAAGGCAGGTTGACTGTATTGTCGGTCTGGGAAAAATCATTTTGGCTCAAGAAACACTCCCAATTGTCCCCGATTTGTGATAGATGTGATAGCAACTGTATTTTAATGAGCCCGTGATTAGAAAGACTCGACAAAGAGTTCATGCGCTATCACTTATATAATTTTGACATTTTATAAAGGCTCATTAACAAGTAGAACAACATGTTCAAATCAAACCCTATGAATAACATGAGCAGACGGATGTGGTATAAAAATACCAAACCATACCGGCCTTCACATGTGATAAACTGTTTCAAAATTAAAACAAGGCTGTGTCATCTAGGTTTCAGAAAATTAATGGGAATACCTTTAGGGAAACAAGTGGGTTTGCGGGAGACCATGAACAAGCTCCTTGGAACATCCTCCATTTTGGAATTCTTAAACCACTTTTCTCCTTTCGGCGAGAGTCATGTTGCCCGAGCTATGAAATCTTATGTTACTTCCAATTGCAAATCCTCAACCTTGGCCCTAAAACCATCAAATGTCTATGTAAAGGATTGCATGACCATGAGGTTGTAGCCTTCAAATTTCCTGAGGAAGATATCCCAACCGTGAGCCTTCAGGTCATCTATGGCATCATCATGGGAAAGAAGGCCTTGGAAACCATTCAGCTCGATTCAAACCACAGGGGACATGGCCACTGTGCAATAGACACAAAATATACCACAGGTGGTAGGTTTCAGCTCCCATCAAACGAGTAGCAGAGAGAGATCTGTGAAAACTAAAATGGCCCGACAATTAGGAATTTTGGAGACTTTCATCCTGCAATTACTTAAGTTTAGAGATACAGGCAACCGAAGGGTGTGCATATCTAAGAGACATTTCCCAAAATGAGTATCAAACCCTTGATTACCATTGAATGCCAATTCGAACAATGAATGGTTTCATTAATGCGCAAGACATCAGGGTGAGGTGTAGTCTTGGGTACAACAGACCAATACCAAGAGACATGAAGGTTGATATGACTGTTGAGAGCATGAGATCCATATCAAATGTTAACCCAACGTTTTGTGCATTCATACAATTCAAATATTACAACCAAATGATCAACCAAGGAACCAATTAAGTCATGATATCCATAAAACATAAATATTGTGGTGGTAATTTAATCAACGAATTCATAAAAATTGAAGCTTAGCGATATATGAGTACCTTCAAAGTGAAATTTTCCTAGGTAGAAGATATAACGACAAAGCCCAAACCAAGTTTTTATTTAAATTCATGCTTACAGTCATGAATTTCAAAACAAAACAAGTGAAAATTCAAACGCAAAACTCAATAAGATAAGTTTAACCCAATCATCGCCTCGAAGTCCAAAAAAAACACGAATGTTCATAAATTTAAGGAGGTGGAAGCCACATAAAGGTGTAATCCCTTTGTGGTGATTTTAATGTGATAAAAATCAACAAAATTAGTGGTTTCCAATAGGGGGACAAGAAAAAAAATCCTCTTATCAATGAAAAATCCTTATTAAATTCAACATGGAACCAAAAGATAGGAAGTTAAGAGGAAATAAGGGGAAATGAAGTGAAAAAAATCCTAGCAACAATAAAAAAATTCTTTCAATTGAATGAATGAAAAATGGGAAAATAGAACAAAAATTTAAGAGGAAATTAAAAAAGAAGAAGGAAATTTTTTCTTAAAAACCGAACTCTGCATTAGAAATGAAAGAGGATAAAAAAGCATTGTGAAAAAAATATAAATGAAAATTTTGTCGACAATGAAAATACTCACTTTAGAACTCGAAAACCCAAGGAACTAATCTCACTCACTGGTTAGCATGGATTATGTTGAATTTTGAAATCCACGAGCTGGTCTCAACTAACATATATATGGAAAATGATGCTAAAGAGAGCACATTTATGGTTTATAAACTCCATAAATCCCATTGGATTATATTGTGGAGATTTCAACATGGTGGATTCCCATGATTATAAAAAATGCATATTTCTAGAAAGTCTCTCATGAAGAGAAAACAACTTAGAATTCCCTTAATTCTAGATTAGGGTTGTATCATTCCAAAATTTAGAGGAAAGGAGTCGCTTCAAATATGGTTTACAAGTCCCAACTTTCATAAGTGTAGTGAAAAATTTATTATAGGGATTGGCTAGGCCATATTGTATGAAAATAATACATTCCTTTTTAACTATGGAAGAGCTCAACTAATCTTTGACACCCTTTCAAATTTGATGAAATTAAAATTGCATAGGGAGATTAATTGTGAGTAAGACTTATTTAAAGAATTATCTTATAAGGAATGTCTAGAGAAGATATATATTGTCAAATAACCTAATGAAAGGCTAACTAATTAGGAGGGTATTGATGGGTAATTTTTATCCCACTACCAAATGGGTTTTTAATCAAGGGCTCATAGAAGAATGAGAAGTGGTCATGCAAACTTGCTTGGGCATGGTCTTTCAAAAATTCTCTAAATCTTAGACAAGGATGCGTGATAATTTGTTGACTTTGGAAGAGTTGGTAGTTTCCTTTTCAAATATGTCTAAGGATAAGTCATCTAGATTAGACAAAAAAAAATTGTGAACATTATAACACAACTTGGGAATTTGTTGAGGTAGATCTCCTTTAGAAGAAGAAATTATAAAGGAATCCCGAGGGGACCTCATAAAAAAATGGAATCATATATTTCATCCCCAATCCTAGGAAACTTGAAACTATAATTAGTTGGAGATCAATCACCCTCCACAATGATTCTAGTGAAATCCTTATCCATGTGAGTCAAACACATACACTCCAAAAGAGTTTGTCTAGAACATACAAGCTTCACTAGGGGGGGAATTTATTCTAGATGATATCATCATGATATTTGAAGTAACACATTGGGATAGATTCTCAAGATATGACACATTGCTCATCAAAATAGAATTTGAGGCATCCTATGATAGGGTCAACTAGCCTTTCAATTTGGAAATGAGTAAGGCTTTAGGATTTGGACCCCTTTTCCTTGTCATTGAAGTAGTGTGCATATCCACCAACATATGTAAATACAATGAAGTGGGGACATTTTAATATATTTTTCAACATCACTCATTTATTCTTGCTTTATGTAATGCTAGTTGAGAATTTGAGGTACCAAATATCTCATAGGGTGGTTCAATATTTAATCATTTGAATTCTTTTCCCTAAACAAGAAGTTGGGAGTTCAACATCCTCAAGCTCAAATCACTGCTCAAGAAAATGATGAATTAGATGGAGGATGGATTCAATTTCTTCACAATAATTCCATTAGGCCCATTGTAGCCTAAAAGGCTCAACCCAATAAATCGATAAGTTATAATGTTGAGAAGGAGATGTTGTGGCACTACTAAAAAAATGCCTTGGATATTGTAATATGAGAGAAAATTTCCACCCCGTGTAGCATATAGATTTTTCACTTTATAAATCACATTTTCCTACTCACTAAGGAGGTCAAAATGTGACCCTCTTATGTGTTGTGTCCATGTGTGACTAACTTAGTGATGACACAATATATCTCTATTGTCCTCTTGTTCTGGGCCACCTTGTTTGAGTCCCCTTACCTTAGCCTAGATGTATGACGTCTTATCGACGTCTAGTACTTAGGAAGGGTCTTTAATATAATTAATATGTCTTTGATATAATTAATATATATAATATATATATATAATAAAAAAATAAAAAAAATACAATAAAACAAAACATAAGAACTAAAACAAAAGAACTAAAACCAAATTTCAATATTGAACTCGCGCCCATTCATGAGACATAGCAGATTAGAAGCCAGTGTCGAGAAGCCAGCGTAGAGGAGACTAGGGCACACTGCGACTCATGATCTCGGGGGAACGTCGGAGAAGGAAAGATACAAAGAATTAGGAAGGGAACTGGGTGAGAGAGATTAAAAGCAGGGTTGCGAAGGAGAGAGAGCTCGAGGAGGGCACCGGTTGGGAGAGAGAGCTCAAGGGAAGGGTTAGGAAGGAGACACAACTCACGAAGGGAACTGGGAGAGAGATATTGAGGGGAACGTAGGGTGAAGAGAATGGTAAGTTGTTGAATTTTCTTCTCTATATTCTCATTCTAGCATTTCCATGTAGTCTCATGGATACCAAGAAGAAAAACTACCCATGCTTCACACTATTCTCCCTAATTTTAAGTGAATAACTACCTAAAAAAGGATGACAATAAAAAATTGGATGAAAATTATAGGCTAAACTGAGGGCCCAATCCTTCTTATGCTCTATTTTCATTGCCTATGCCTAGCCAACAAGAGCACAAGAAAACCTAATTCTATTGTAGAACCTTTAAAATTTTGGTAATGGGGTAGATTAATCCCCCTTTCATTAGAATCTAAGCATTGGCCCATAACCTAAAGTGAATTTCCTACTACATTATTCCATCAGTTACACCTACTCTTGATAAAATATAAAAATATAACCATCCCTTCAATGGCCAAGTTCCACCTAGGTGGTTCTTCCTATCCTCCCAATATCTCCCTTCATTTCATCGTAAGAATGCATGACTAAAAGGTTTTCTAGTTCTAAGGTTTATGGACACAAATTTCATTTCTATTTAAGAATTTCAAACATAAATATCTCAATTACTCAAAGCATGTGGTTGCACCAAGATTAACATGACTAAAAAAAATTGTGTACAATATTTCGCACTCTGCTACAACTATAAAACTGTGGTGGAGGATAGTTCACATCATTCATTGACACTTGATTATCCTGATTTTGATTCTAATTATGATTTTGATTTTGGCCCTACTTTTTAACCCCCCCTGAAGTATACTATGAACATATTATTTTAAAATCTCTTAGAAGGTGAAAATATTTTATGACATTCCTCGGTACAATGAGTGTTTACCCTGGAAAAGTCACAATATACTACTATTGTAGTATTATTGTACTTCTATAATAGAAATAAAAGATGCAGGTCATGCCCCAAGTTCCTACATATCTCACAAAGTATTGCATATAATCTACCTAGTATACTTCCCAAGAGCAAGTTAGTTACTACATGTGAAGCAAAATACCCAATTGGATATATGATAAAATCCAATCTTTCCAACAAACTATGCCAAGGGGAGAGGACCAACACAATGCTAAGCCAACCCCATGCATACAAATTCCAAGAGAGAATGGTATAGAATAGTTAGAAGGACTAGGGTGGCTAACTAAGTGAAATGTGTAGTGTTTCATCCATCAAATGATCAAGTGCACCATGGTAATTTCTCTTTAGGAGACCCAAATGAGTGGAAATGAGTTTCCACCCATAGGTTCGACGACCAAATCCAATTTCACCAAATCTAACAACACAATAACAATTAGTTCAAGAGAGAACCCATCGATGGAGGCACAAAATTGGAAGGGATAAGATAAAGGATCAACATAGAGGATGAATGTTTCTCTCATGAATGACACAAGTTCCCATGGAATGTGATTTCATTTCAAGTCATTTTTAGAGGGGTCGAGGTACAATGCCCAACTATAAACCGTCATGGGATGTAATTTCCCACTGATTCATCATGGGTGTGAATTAACTTGGCATGTAGTTGAGTTTCAAGAGTGTAAATCAATTTTGAGTGCAGTTTCATATTCTCCCTAATTTTGAGGCAACCTATGAGGTAAGAGTGGGTCTAAGGGGAATCTAGAGGTACATAACCCAATGCTTGCATCAGAGGGAATGACTTGATAGTTTTTTTATGTTGACCTAGGTTCAAGAGGAGGAGTAATTTTGGTAGGTTGAGGAAGGATATCTTGTCTTAAAGAAGTGTTGAGTTGAGATGCATCATCTTGTTTAGGAGAAATGCACTGTCAAGTCATAGTAACCTAAACCAAGGAAGATCATGAGCCTTGTTGAGAAGAAGAAGAGTTCTTTTGTCAAAGGACCAATTATCCTATCTTTTAAGGAAATGACTAATTAAAACCCGGGAAAGGTCATTATTCACCATATAATATATATCTAATAAAAAATAAACATCATCGACATGAAATAAACATAGAAGCTCAATTTTAAATATTATTAAATAGACATGAAATTGATCTATTTGAAACAGACGTGAAATTGATAAATTTTAAATAGACGTGAAATTGATCTATTTGAAATAGATCAATTGTGAGCTTGGAAATTTCCTCTATTCACTTTTCAACTTCTTCCTCATCGTTCGGTGTATATTTCTTAGGGAAATTTTACCAAAGGTGACCATACATATGAAGGATGGAGAACCAAAAAGGAATCATGTTTTCTTGTCCATATCCAATATCGATCAAACCAGGAGGTCATCCATCAAACTATGTGACACATGCCTCCAAATGTGCAGACAAGTTGACCGCTCCAATATTTGTAATGTGGCATGGCATGAGAGGTCCATGTGCATGAAGAATATCCCAAACTGCCTATGCCATTTTGACCAATGCCTTGTGAGTTGTAAGATTGCATCGAGAGTTGTGAACGAACTCAGGAGTTGTGAAGATACCTTGGGAGTTGTGAAAATTACAAATGTCATAATGAAGACCATGCAATGTCCATTCACCATTAATCCAACCAATATGTAATCATGGCCTTTGAATAATGGATTGTCCCATTTGTCCTTTTTGGATGGAGTGAGTCAAGGTAATTAAAAAATTTGTCCTTTTTTGGATGGAGTGAGTCAAGGTAATGGAAAACAACAATAATGGACAACAACAACAACATCACTTATCCCATTGTCAATAAATCACATCCATGCCTTAGCCTTTACAATTTTGTATCCATCGATGGGTTACAAATCAATAAAAACTCTCTTATTTGTTACTTAACAATGTACTTTACTCTCAATTTCTCACTCCCTTTTGACATGTATAGGCCACCTTTACCTTTCTACCATTTCTTCTCCTTGGGTTGAGGAATCACATCCTCCACCTTAGACATCTCGGTTCTCTCTTCCCTAGTCATGAACTCCATTTGTATTATGAGTGTTATTAGGGTCCACTTAAGTGTTCAACATAGGCATTGTAGTCTAGTATTGACATATTCATGTATTTGAAATAATATTCATATTTCCGACGAGGGTAGTCTTTTTGGTGAGTTAAAGTTCCACCTTTTTTGTTCATCTTTTCCATAAATACCATGATTTGGGTTGTCTTTAAATTGTCCAAAAACTCTTAGGGTAAAGTTACATGAGAAAAATTCCCAACATAGAAGTGGAATCCTAATTTTTTGCATAGTTCCTATCGAGTTTGGGTCAATTTTTCATTGGAAAAAAATAGATGATATGAGTGCCCCTTATCCCACTCTAACCATTTCAAGTCCAAAGCTAAAAAATATGGGAAAAACTAGACAGGGAGAGTCATAGAACATGAATTTGTAAGAAACTAAAATTATCTCAAAATGCTTTGTCTTTCTTGGTGTTGATGTCATTTGACTCCAAACATGCCCCTATAATTCCCAGATAGTATACCAATAGTAATAGAGCATAATACAATTGTGAAAGAGTAACACTGTGGTAATCATTATGAGCTTACTGTGATACTAATAGGATACTAGTGATGAACTAGTGTTACATCTTGATTGACTGACTGTTTTTGTCATTAATGGATTTATAGGACGTACAAGCAAATAGGTATTTTTCAGATCTATCTTCATTGAGTGAGGGAAGTTCAGGTAGAATAGAGGAAAGTGAGACATCTAGTAGGTCTAACAGGCAGAGATCAACTAGAAGTGAGAAGATCAGAAGAAAATTCCATAGACACATGGAATTTTTTCTTGCGAAAGGGAGATCATGTTCTTATGATCATGAGAGCATAGACGACATCGAGGTTCCCTTGAGGTACAAACCTATAGTGAAACAATGGGTACCCAAGGATCTTCCTGAAATAAACACTAATTTTTGTGTAAACGAAAGGATATACCGGATTGCTCCATCGCCATTACATGGTTTGGGGCTATTTTCCATGGATGGCATAAAGGTATGTTACGATGGATTAACTAAATTGATGGAGTACGTCGGACCCTGTTATATCTACAAATATTGGATACAAATAGTCTAATATACAAAAAGTATGCGAAGATATGGCTTGGTTGCAAATTATATACAACTAAAAGACAATGATCAAAATAAAGGAGCAACTATCTACATTGACGGAAGGCCAAAAAAAATGGGGAATATTGTAGGGTTTATAAACAATACATGACCCGCGACCACAAATAAGCGACCCAATTGCGTATTTGAGGGGCGTGAAGGAAACCGTGTATTCACATGTGCAATAAAATCAATAGTCGTAGGGGAATATTTATTGATTAATTACAATTTGAATCAAATAGATACAAATGTTTCTATTATGGGGGTGGTATGTATACTAATTTACCCAACCTATAAGAAATGAATCTCATATTTTATGATTTTCATTATGTTCTTTATGGTGTTAATCCATTTGGAGAGCTTCGATCTATTTAGTACTCACTGTGTCCTATTTTTGTTGTCAACATTTGAATTTCTCATAAATTTGAATTTATTTCTCATGATAATGATCACAGTTCTAATTTTACTGTAATGTGGCAAGATGATCGTGGTAAATCAAAAGCAGCCTCAGAAAAGGTAAATGAACAACGTTTTTCGAATTGCATTTAATGTGCATTTTATTTCTGTGGCGATCAATTATTTTATTTGTTTACATAATTGAATTATCATTTATTTTGTCGAATATGTAGCCTTCGGGACATGATGCTGATGATGATTCGCTCGACTAAATGGATTTGTATGAATCCCCTGACCCTATGGTTTTAATAAGAAAAAAGATCAATAAAGGAAACAAGGAACTAACTCACTTGTTAGATATTCTAGATCAAACTCTTGAGGTTGAAGAAAGGATCAGAGAAGTTATGAAAAGGCTTAAGACATATAAGGTAATAACCATAATTTCAAGTGGTTTTATTTTTGTGTCATAAGATCAATTATGAAAGCTTGATTTTTAACTTTCACATTATCTAAACGAAAAAATGTTTTCTTTCTTGTATAGATATTTTTGGATCATGCTAACACTGACATGCATAGTATCGGTAGTAGTGGAGCTGCATAGATTCCACAGGGTCCCAACATAGGCCCTTGTATAGCTTCTAGGATGAAACTATTCAGATCTCCACCTTCCACACCATTAGGTGGGAGCCACAACACTCACACCGAGGAAGAGACCACACAGGTAGGCTCTGGAGTTGGTGACGGAGATGAGGTCAATGATTTGAAAAACTATATTGTTTCTTTTCCTAAAGAAAGACTTGTGACCATCACAGGGACCCTTAAGGGCACCTTTATGGTCAACGAGGAAGGGCTTCCATTAAAGAAGGTTAAAGTCCTAGGTAATTTTTAAAATTTTATTTTTTTCATGTTCTCTATGTAGACAAATATAAATCATCTAAATTATTATTTTTAAATTAATAATTATATAATCATTTTGCGTGTAGGGAAGAATGATTTTTACAGGTCCTTGGAGAATAAGGATTTTCTGATTTTTGGGCCCACCATATGTGAGAGGTGGAATTCCTAGAATTACAACCTCAAAAAATAATTGATGGATTATCTAGAAATCCTTTTTGGTGTAGATACATTTAATAAGACCTTGGCCACTGCCGCAACTGGACAATATTTAAAATATACGTGAGAAACATATAGGAATCACTTGAAACAAAATGATAGGTACGAGCATCCTCTGATGATTCCAAAGAGGGAGTGGAAGGCTCTCATTGAGGACACAAAAGAGAAGAAATTTACAGATGAAGGAAAAACACCCTTTGGTTCCAGAAGGTAAATTACAATTTCAAATGAATATCTTCAATTTTTTTTAGATGTAATTAAAATTGTGGTATATATTAACATACATGAAAATTTTGATGATAGGTTGACTGAATTGTCAAAGGCCACAAAATCAAGGCTTGCCAAATGTGTCCAGCACAGGCTAGGCTAGGGCGACTACTTGAAATTGCAGTCACGAATTGTAAGTACCTAAATATCTTATTTGTATCGCCTTAAAAATTTTAGGTAATGGCAGAGACTAACATAAAAAATACATACTCTTATGCAATGCAGGGTGATGAGGTTGGTACTAAAACCAGAGAGGAAGACCTAAATCTTGGTTACAAGTATGACTATAAAGCAGTAGTTGAACACCGAAAAATCTTGGGGCAGATACCAAGAACCACTTTGTAGGATAAGGTAAATAAAATTCAATCCACATTAACCTTTATTATTAAAAGAATACAGTCATGTTGGATATTATTAATATTTACAACTTTGTTTTAATCAGGGGAGCAACACTGTCAACGAACACACTAGTATTGGAGAGCAGTGCGTTGATATCAGTTTGCAACCAAAATATGGTTATGATCCCATTTAGTCCCAATTTTCCACGGGGGCGCAACCCCACGCTGGTGCTATGACTGAGCTAGCACATGACGGTAATATGGCTATATTTTAATCATATACTTAATAATTTTGTACTTCTATTTTTTTTTACTTATACATTTATGATTGTCCTTATAAAGTTTGTGGTCTTAATGGAAGAGAATGTTGTACTTGAGGCTCATACATTTGAAGAGGAGCACGCGGGGGCAACCATTCCAATGGTGTCGACCAATGCACTAGGTAAATAATGACATTGCAGGTGTTTTTTTTTAATATTACTGAACTAGTTCAATGATATTTAAAAACTCGCCATTTAAATTTTGTATTTTTTTATTTTGTAGGTGATGCCTCATCATAGTGGCCTCCATTACACCATGAGTAACCCACAACTAGGCATGATTTACGTGATAGGATGCAATCACAATTAGATTTTGAAAGAACCCAAAGAACGAAGACGTAGATATTGATGAAATGATTAGGAACTATAGAGATAAGAAGAAGAGGCCGGATAAAAGTACTAAATGATGATGTACATGAATATTTTAATAATTATTTAATATAAAATCTATTTTCACCATATTCCACTCAATTAAAATGGATCAAGGAAACATTTTATTTCATTGTAAATAATTGTGAATATTGGTATGTATATATGTTTGTTCTTGCTATAAATATTTCAATAGATTTATATGCTGGGTATTGGGGAATTGAGAGTGATGTGAGGGGGAGGGGTCATAAGAGCTTCCATATTCACATGGTTGGCCCTGTTTAGTAGAGAATAATTTATTGGAGTTGTTTAATCTTAGAGCAAACCTCCCTCGATCCAACATAGCAACAACAAAGTCAATGTTGACCTTGTTGCTGCTACTTTAAATCAAGGGAGGCAGTTTGATCAAATATTAGACATGTGGCTCCAATAAATTATTCTCAAAACCAAAAGGAGCTCATTTAGGTATGTTCTGACACTCTCATAAAAATGCATCTTAGAGTAAATAATGCGCTACAAATATTACTTGCATTGATTTTTTAGATATTTATGGAGGTTGAATGATTTTGGAAGGTACTTTAATATCTTTCTTCATCGATTGAGGGAAGCTCAAGACTAAAAGAGGGCCATACAGATGAAGAGAAACATGCGAGGCCAACATATAAGTTTCTATAGCCATCAATTCTAGTTATGTTTAATGTTTTATGAATTCTTATGTTCGATTGCTAAATTGAAAAATCACCATTTAGGTATGTATAATATTTTTATTATGTCCTCTAGATATTATGGATCTGTCATTTTAGGTTTATGGTTAACCAATGGATAAATATAACATGAATGTATGGATAAATTCTAACATGAATGTATGGCTCCGAACATGTCGACAAAAATGGTAGTTTCTTTCTGTTTTATATTATTGCTATGTGATCCTCTTTTTTCTAACAAGAAACACCAAACCATAAAGGTAAGCAATAATCTCATTAAGAGAAAAGGGATAAGTGGTGGATAAAAAGGGCCTAGTAGTGCAGGTCACCATTACATGAGGGGATGGTCACTAGGAAAATAACTCCCCAAAACTACCTCCATGTGCACATGTGCAATGTTACTAAAGTCTAGTGAAGCTTAGTTACATGTATAAGTTCCCCACAAATGATGTTATAATGATCATCATTATGACACTAGTTACAAGATTACATCAATCCACTAGACAACATTAAAACACATTCTAACATATCCCTCATCTAGAAATGAAAAAACCCAATGCATGCATCAATATGGATCTTTAAGTTTTGAAGGTAGCCATATGAATGGATCTTTTAGTTTTTCAAATTTATGATTTGGTACAACAAAATTTAGGAAAATTGCTAAGTTCATGAGATGTGACAGGAACATGTGTAAAGATATTGAAATTGATTGTTATTGATTGCAATCAATAAAAATCAATTTCAATGTCATGCCACTTGTTTCTCTCCATCCTCTTGTTGAGTTCTATATAATCCTCTCATTTATTCATATGATTACCCACATTTTATAGCACTTAATTACAATTCAACCGCAAAGAACTTACCTCGGAGCACCATTTATGGTGACGACCAACCCCTTCTCTCCTATCAAATAGGGGCCATCGAGAACTCCTGATATAGGATCGTTCAAGTCGCCAAACTGAATGGTTCGTCAGGCTACTGATGGAACTGATCTTAACTTGAAACAATCCCTTTTGCTTCCTCGACACCCTCTATGGGACACGTGCGGACCCTCTCCTTGAACTTTTAACTCTTACACCAACAAGCGCTAGCTCTTGATGCTAGAATTTCTCGTTGATGTGACCACAAGATATGTCCATGGTTCAACTCCCTTCACAACCCCACGCTTCGGGACTTTCGTGAACTTCTTTCTTCTCATTCCCTGATTTCTCAAATTGCCGAATTCTTCGGGACCAGATCTACAGTCATCATTCTCCCTACGATCAATGAATTTGATCAATTTCTCAAGTTCGAAACTTGTGAGTCTTCTCTTCTCCTGAATCTTCTTTTCCTGATTTTGAATCAGCGATGCGTTGATCCAACTCCATGTGTCCCTTCTCGATGGACGAACAAAATTTACTCTGGCTCTCGGCTCTTCGGGTGTTCTCCTCCTTGCTTCTTTCAAAGGGTTCCTTCTCTAAAATGATCAGATATCTGCCACGTGCTTTCCCAAATCCAACGGTCTGGATTCAAATCACTCTTTGTGAAGATCCTTGGTTTCTCTCAGCAAACCTTCTGAATCTCTTTCTCCCAGACTTCACAATCTTATGCCACCTATCTTCTCTGACGATGGATAATTTGTCTGTCTTAGAGACTTCAATAAGTCCTCAACTCTTTTGCACATTTAGCACAATTCTCCTTTCGAGACTTTAATTGTTCTCGAAATATTTCTACACTCCTTGCAGAAATCTATGCAACTCTCCTGCGACTTTGATCGACTTGAAAACCCCCAAGGTTCCAAGTTCCTCTGTGAGTTTCTCTTTCCCTCTTGGAAACTTCTCTCTCTTCCTCCTGAGCTTGTGAGATGGACTTACAGTCTCCTAGGCTCACTCCTTTCACTGGGCTCAGTTCTTCGATGATTCCTTCCTTAGCCTTATGGAAAGGTTTAAGGAATCTCCTTTCCTTTGTCGATGCACTTCTTGCAAATCCTTCCTTCACCATAATGTTCAGTGATTCTAGGATTCTCCAACACTTTCAACCGTGTTTCCTCTGTGCACACTCACACTATCTAGATGCCCTCCTGGCCGAGTATTTTAGAGTGTTCAGTAACTATGAACTGTGCTTCTCGTCACACAGTCTTTCTTTCCAAGGTACTTAACTGCCTTGAAATTTCTCCCTGAGTCTGTAAATTAATCTGACATGCCCTCTTGGCAGCTTCTCTTCTGACTGCACTGAGTTCAGACACACACTCCTTGCGTTGGCTCACAGAGTTTCCCTACTCTGTCGCGCACTCCTTGCACTTAGCCTAGAGAACCAGACTTAACTCAACATACTCTCAGATATAAAACAATATCCCTATCCCTGCAGATGATTTATAACATTCATCTACAATTCAAATGCATGTATAAGACATTCATAACACACCACCCATTGAACAGAAATGTAAAACAGGAAAACTGTCATTTTCTATTAATGGTGGAACGTCAAATTAAAATAGTATATTCTGAGCTACAACTGAGTCTCGTCTCTCTGTATTTCCTATCTTGACTTAAAAATATTTTCCCTTAGACTCCAACATCCTCTATCGGGCATACAATACAAGGATTTATACAAGAGGGGCTCTATGAGCTTCCCTCGCAAGCTTAAACTAGTGGTGTCAAATAACCATTCAAAACACCTATCTAATGAGCAGATTACAATGATGGAAATCTGCTCCAAATCATATTCAGATCCCTTCTGTCGTCATCCTATTAATGGTGACCTTATCTCCATATTGTGCAAAAGAACACCTTGGCTCTTCCATCTTGTCTTCATTAATTGCCTGGATCTCGCCTTGGATTTGTGAGGCAAAAACGAGAGGGTGGTACTTCTCCTTCCTTGAATGCACACCACTCATGTAAATGAGCTGGTGCATGATAAGGTGGAGAGATGCTCCTGCATCATACTCCACAGTGGAAAAAATCATGAGCTCCTTCTCATGATATTTCCAATCTGGTTGAAATCCACCTAGATCCCAAACTTTCTCCTGGATCTATTTCTCGGCTCCTCTGCTCTGTTTTTTCTGCTCCTGCATCTTCCCCGCTGCTTGTGAAAGTTTCCTTTCATCCAAATTCCTCTTGTCGACCAATTCCTTTGCCGAATCCAACACCATATTTCTTATCTTTTCAATCACCTTGTTGAGCATCTCCATTGGCTGGTTCTTCTGTTGCAAACTAGCTCGCTATACTCCCTCCTTGTCGATGGGAAAATCACACTGAATTCCCAAGAGATCTTCTTCCTTTGTGGCCTTATCTTTCCACTCTGCTACAATCTTCACTCATGCAAGCTCCTCATCACTGAGATGCTGCTCAACTACCACTTCTCTTGACATATTCACTGCTGCCAGTCCTTCGGTTAGTCCCATTCCAGCTTCTTCCAGCCACTCCTCATGCTGGTGTAATCCTTCATCTAATTCTAGCTTATCCTGTTGGATGTGCATGCTTTGTACTACCACTCTCCTCTCAAGAGATTCCAATTCCCCACACAGATCCAAAAAATATATGCTATCTACTTCCCCTTCTGCTGCAAACTCTAGTGCTGTGGTCATCTCCTGTTCAGCTTCCTGGCTGAAAACTTCGAGTGATTCTACTGAATTCCCTTCTCCTTCCATTGAGACAAAACTCAGTATCTGTTCCTTCTCCTCCTTGACAATCTCTTCTTGTTTTCTCCCTGTCGCATCTGCAACATCCATGCTAGCCTCTCCTCGATCACTTGGTAGGAATATATCGACTCCCCCAATGATCAAAGTTCTCCCCTGATCCTTCTCTTCGATGGTGGAAGTTTTCAACTTCTCATCATCTTCATTCACATGGCTCGCAGCTCCATGCGAATCTCCCTCTGATTGAGGTCTTCCTTCTACCTCCTCCTTTTCTGTCAACATCCTCTGACATGAACTCTCAACTGAGCTCATCTCTTTGTCCTTTCCCACCTGGCAATCTGGGATGTCTCCCTTACCCACCTGGCAATCTAGGATGTCTCCTTTACCCATCTAGCAATCTATGAGATCTACTTATCCCTTCTCATTGCCCACCTGGAAATCTATGAGACCCTTGCTATATCTCTCTCCCTTATGACTGAGGTTTTCAGCATGCCTCAGCCACCTCTTTAACCTCTGTTGTTGTCTTCTGGTCAACAACTTATGAACATGCCATCTGGCTATTCTCTTCAAAGTCCATTCATATCTCCAATGTACCTTTGACTCATGTTGCATCTTGAATGCTATCTTCTCCATTTGTGCTTGAATTTCACTGAGCTCCTTATCCATCTATGCCTTGCTCTTTTGTGAGTGGACTTCTCCTTGACCTTGTTTATGACCTTCGATGGCCATATTTACCTTCTATATTCCCTCCTGGAAAATCTGTTGTTCACTCTGCAACTGAGAGCATCTTCAGCTTCTCCTCCGCCTGAAATCTATAGACAAAAATTGTGCTCTGATACCACTCTGGTGGTATGAGACTATCTCCTTTATCTCCTCCTTCACCTGTTTCTTACAGGAAAAATCAAGATTTGATACCACTCTGGTGACGACCACCCCCTTCTCTCCTATCAAAGAGGGGCCATCGCGACCTCCCAGTCTAGGATCGTTCAAGTTGTCTAACCGAATGGTTCATTAGGCTCCTGATGGAACTGATTTTATCTTGACACAAGCCATTTTGCTTCCTCAGCACCCACTATGGGACACCTACAGACCCTCTCCTTTCACTTTTAACTCTTATGCCAATAGTCGCTAGCTCTTGATGCTATAATTCCTCATTGATGTGACCAAAATATATGTCTATGGGTCAACTCCCTTCACGACCCCGCGCTTCGGGAATTTTGTGAACTTCTTTCTTCTCCTTCCCCGATTTCTCGAATCGAAAAATTCTTCGGGACCAGATATACCATCCTTGTTATCCCCGCGATCAATGGCTGTGATCAATTTCACGAGTTCATACCTCGAAATTCCTCTCTTCTCTCAACTCTTCTTTTCATGATTTCGAATCAGCGATGCACCGATCCAACTCCATGTGTCCCTTCTCGATGGATGACCAAGATTTACTTCGGCTCTCGACTCTTCGTGTGTTCTCCTCTTGGCTTCTTCCGAAGGGTTCCTTCTCCGAAATTCTCATATCTCTACCATGTTCTTTCCTATATCCAATGGTATGGATTCAAATTGCTCTTCGCGACTTCGTGAAGATCCTTGGTTTCTCTTGGCAAACCTTTTGAAGCTCCTGCTCCTGGAATTCATGATCTTTTGCCACCTGTCTTCTCCGACGATGGATGATTTCTCTATCTTTAGGACTTTGGAAAGTCCTTGAATCTTTTTCACACTTAGCGCAATTCTCTTTTCAAGACTTTGATTGTTCTCGAACTCTTTCTGCACTCCTTGCAGAAATCTATGCAACTCTCCTGAGAATTTGCTCGGCTTGAAAACCCCCAAGGTTCCAAGTTCCTCTACGAGTTCCTCTACGAGTTTCTCTTTCCCTCCTGGCAGCTTCTCTCTCTTCCTCTTGAGCTTGTGAGATGGACTTATAGTCTTTTGGGTGCAGTCCTTGTGCTGGGCTCAATTCTTCGATGACTCCTTCCTTATCCTTATGGAAAGGTTTAAGGCATCTCCTTTCCTTTGTCGACGCACTTCTTGCAAATCCTTCCTTCACCAGAATGTTCAACGATTCTCAGATTCTCCAACACTTTCAACTGTGTTGCCTCTGTGAAAAATCACACTATCTCTATGCCCTCCTGGCAGAGTATTTTACAGTTTTTAGTATCTCTGAACTCTTCTTCTCCTCACACAGTCTTTTTTTCCAAGGTACTTAACTGCCTTGAAATTTATCCCTAATTCTGTAAATTAATCTAGTGTGCACTCCTGGCAGCTTCTCTTCTGACTCCACTGAGTTCAGACACACACTCCTTGCGTCGGCTCACAGAGTTTCCCTAATCTGTCACGTACTCCTTACACTTAGTCTAGAGAACCAGACTTAACTCATCATACTCTCAGATAGAAAACAATATCCCTATCCCTGCAAACAATTTCTAACATTCATCTACAATTCAAATGCATGTAAAAGACATTCATAACACACCACCCATTGAACAGAAATGCAAAATAGGAAAAACTGTCATTTTCTATTAATGGTAGAACATCAAATTACAATAGTATAGTCCGAGCTACAACTTGGTCTAAACTCTCTGTATTTCCTATCTTGGCTTACAAATATTTTCCCTCAGACTCCAACAGCCTCTATCGGGCATACAATACAAGGATTTATACAAGAGGAGCTCTATGAGCTTCCCTAGAAAGCTTAAACTAGTGGTGTCAAATCATCATTCAAAACACCTATCTAATGGACAAATTACATAATGGAATTTGCTCCAAATCAGATGTAGATCCCTTCTGCCATCAACCTATTAATGGCGACCTTATCTCCAGCTTGTACAAAATCACACCTTTGCTCTTCCATCTTGTCTTCATTATTTTCTTGGACGTCGCCCTGGATTCTGGAGGAAAAAATGAGAGGGCGACGCCTCTCATTCCTTGAATGCACACCACGCGTGCAAATGAGTTGAAGCATGCTAAGGTTGAGCGATGCTCCTGCATCAATTTAACTCTTCAAACTCACCTCTGGATATAGTGCACCATCGGATGATCGGTGAAGGGGGTCGATCTTGATGATACGATGATAATTGTAGCCAACCCATAGGTAATGAAAATATTTGCAAAATCATGTTGGATTTCATTTTTCGAGAGGTTACAAGGCTAGGACCTAGGAATTGGATTGGAATTTGATAAAACCTTCAACAGTAGGAGGACATTAGTGCAACAACTTACCTAATTGTAATTGAAGATTTCATCAGTTGATCCATAGGGATCCCCTTGCAAGGTGGAAGGTGGTTAAAGAATTTGAAGCTACCAGTAGATAGTTAGCCTTAGTTTCTAACAAATCCCTCTCCTATGCCTGACACATGAAAAGGAATTCAAAGGGACTTGTTGATTTCACCTTGGAAAGAGGTAGATTTCATCATCCAAAATTTCATAACTTGTGAGGGGAGGTAAAACATGGTGTTTCACTACTTTTTCAAACTCATGATGCACCTCAAGAATGAATAAATCTTAAACATGACATTCTTCTTGTAGTGTGATGATTGAGGAAAACAAAGGTAGAGGGTAAGTGAGAACTGTAATGTGAATTCACCTACAAGAACACTGAAACAATTAATTGCCAAATCCTAAAAAACAGAGCATGAAATGAATTCTATTTCAACAATTGAGATAGATTTAGCATAAAAAAAACATGAGATGAAGATAATTTACATAGAAAAAGAAAACACATGGACACAAACTCCAACACAAGAATCCCTATAAAAACTTGTTGCAATCTGTATTAAGCTTCTGCAAAAGTCCACTACAATGGATTCCAAAGCTTCAAAACAATACTATCCCCCCCTTTTGATTACATTGAGTATACAAATAGATGCAAAACTCAGATCCTACCTCCAAGGGTCGAATCCTTCAAATTAGGATCAGTTTCCTAAAATATCTACAACAAAAACACAAAATTTGGGAGGTTGAACTAATACCATACCAATACCATTGGCAATGATATGCATTTGAAATGGTATGCATTGGAGATTATATGCATACCAATACCATACCAATTCCATACCAATACCAATACCAATACCATACCATACCATACCAAAACCAAGACCATACCAATAACATACCAGTACAATGCCATACCAATACTAATACCATAACATGGAATACCAATACCAATACCAAAACCAATACCATAGCAATACCATACCATTGCATACAAATACCAATACCATTGCATACCATTCAATGGAAATTGTATCATTGAAAATGATATGCATACCAATACCATTTCCAATACCATACCATGGCATACCAATAACATTGCCAAATACCAATACCAATACCAATACCATACCATTGCATACTAATATCAATACCATTGCATACCACAATGGTATGCATTGGAAATGATATGCATACCAATACCATACCAATACCAATAACAATACAATACCATACCATACCAATACCAATACCAATACCATAGACAAAAACACTCGACAAAGTGTTTTTGAAAATCGACCTCATCTTCAGAAATTACACTATGCCTCATTGACCAAAACACTAGTTCCAGAGATAATCCAACAAATGGTTTTTTGGTCAACATAATGATAGCATAGGGGCCCCACTAGCTGAAAACCAGTGCTCTTGATCCAATGCAACTGATGGTTCATGCATCTGAGTCTCGATTTGAGTTTCATCGCGAGTTTCAACTCGCCTCCACAAGCCATTTAGGGACATGTGGTCAATTTGGTCCATGGGCATAAAATCCAAATCGAGTAGCACAACGGACTTAGGTAATCTCCCACAAGTCTGTTTGGCTAAGTTCCACATGACTACACTAGCCAAAAAGGTCTGACACATTGTTCTTGAAAATTGACCTCCTCTTTAGAAATTGAACTATGCCTCATTAACCAAAACCCTAGTGTTGGAGATACTCCAACAAATGGTTTTCTGGTCGACATAATGATAACATAGGAGACCTAATAGTTGAAACTCGGTGCTCCACATCCAATGCAACTGAGGGTTCATGCATCCAAGTCTCGGTTTGAGTTTTATCAATAGTTGAAACTCACCTCCTCAAGTCATTCAAGGACATGTGGCCAATTTTGTTCGGGGGCATAAAATCCAAACCGAGCAGCATAATGGAGTTTCTCAAGCTCCTGGAAGTCTATTTGGCCAAGGTCCATTTGACTTCACTAGCCAAAAACGCTCGACAAAGTGTTCTTGAAAATCGACCTCATCTTCATAAATTGCACTATGCCTCATTGACCAAAACCCTTGTTCCGGAGATACTCCAACAAATGGTTTTCCAGTCGATAGAATGATAGAGTAGGGGCCCCACTGGCTGAAAACTGGTGCTCTTAATCCAATGCAACTGATGGTTCATGCATATGAGTCTCGGTTTGAGTTTTATCGTGAGTTGCAACTCGCCTCCACAATCCATTTAGGGACATGTGATCAATTTGGTCCATGGGCATAAAATCCAAACAGAGTAGCATAACATACTTACACAATCTCCCACAAGTCTATTTGGCTAAGGTCCACAAGAATACACTAGCCGAAAACACCTGACACATTGTTCTTGAAAATTGACCTCCTCTTTAGAAATTTCACTATTCCTCATTGAACAAAACCCTAGTGTTGGAGATACTCCAACAAATGGTTTTTCAGTCCAGAAAATGATAGCGTAGGATCCCCAATAGCTTAAAATCGGTGCTCTGCATTCAATACAACTGAGGATTCAATACTCACCTCCTCAAGCAATTCAAGAACATGTGGCCAATTTTGTTCGGGGCCATAAAATCCAAACCGAGCAACATAATGGAGTTTCACAAGCTCCCGCAAGTCTGTTTGGCCAAGGCCCATGAGACTACACTAGCCAAAAATGCACGACAGAGTGTTCTTCAAAATCGACCTCATGTTCAGAAATTGCACTATGCCTCATTGACCAAACCCTAGTTCCAGACATATTCCAACAAATAGTTTTCTGGTCGAAAAAATGATAGCGTAGGGGCCCCACTAGATGAAAAATGGTTCTCTTAATTCAATGCAACTGATGGTTCATGCATCTGAGTCCCGGTTTGAGTTTTATCACGAGTTGTAGCTCACCTCCACAAACCATTTAGGGACATGTGGTCAATTTGGTCCATGGGCATAAAATCCAAACCGAGTAGCATAACAGACTTACATAATCTCCCACAAGTTTGTTTGGCTAAGGTCCACAAGACTACACTAGACAAAAAGACCCGACACATTGTTCTTGAAAATTGACTTTCTCTTTAGAAATTGCACTATGCCTCATTGACCAAAACCCTAGTGTTGGAGATACTCCAACAAATGGTTTTCCAATCGACAGAATGATAGCATAGGAGCCCCAATAGATGAAACTCCGTGCTCCACATACAATGCAACTAAGGGCTCGTGCATCCAAGTCCCGGTTTGAGTTTTATCGATAGTTGCAACTTGCCTCCTCAATCCATTCAAGGACATGTGGCCAATTTAGTTTAGGGGCATAAAATCCAAAACGAGCATCATAATGGAGTTTTGCAAGCTCCCGCAAGTTTTTTGGAACAAGGCCCATGCAACTACACTAGCCAAAAGCGCTCGACAGAGTGTTTTTGAAAATTGACCTCATGTTCAGAAATTCCACTATGCCTCATTGACCAAAACCCTAGTTGCGGAGATATTCCAACAAATGGTTTTTCAGTCGACATAATGATAGCGTATGGGCCCCACTAGCTGAAAACCAATGCTCTTAATCCAATGCAATTGATGGTTCATGCATCTGAGTCCCGGTTTGAGTTTTATCGTGAGTTTTAATTGGCCTCCACAAGCCATTTAGGGACATGTGGTCAATTTGGTCCATGAGCATAAAATCCAAACCGATTAGCATAACAGACTTACGTAATCTCCCACAAGTTTGTTTGGTTAAGTTCCACACGACTACACTAGCCAAAAAGACCCGACACATTGTTCTTGAAAATTGATCTCCTCTTTAGAAATTTCACTATGTCTCATTGAGCAAAACCCTAGTATTGGAGATACTACAACAAATGGTTTTTCGGTCAACAAAATGATAGTTTAGGAGCCCCAATAGTTGAAACGTGGTGCTCCACATCCAATTCAATTGAGGGTTCATGCATCCAAGTCCCAGTTTGAGTTTTATCGATATTTGCAACTCACCTCCTCAGGCCATTCAAGGACATGTGTCCAATTTTGTTCGGGGGCATAAAATCCAAACCGAGCATCATAATGGAGTTTCATAAGCTCCCACAAGTTTGTTTGGCCAAGGCCCATGCGGCTACACTACCAACAAATGCCTGACAGAGTGTTCTTAAAAATCAACCTCATCTTCAGAAATTGCACTATGCCTCATTGACCAAAACACTAGTTCTTGAGATACTCCAAAAAATGTTTTTTCGGTCAACATAATGATAGCGTAGAGGCAACACTAGCTGAAAATCGGTGCTCTTAATCCAATGCAACTGATGTTTCATGCATCTGAGTCTCGGTTTGAATTTTATCGCGAGTTGCAACTCTCCTCCACAAGCCATTTAGGAACATGTGGTCAATTTGGTCCATTGGAATAAAATCCAAACCAAGTAGCATAATGGACTTACGTAATCTCCCGCAAGTCTATTTGGCTAAGGTCCATACGACTACACTAGCCAAAAAGACCCAACAGATTATTCTTGAAAATTGACCTCCTCTTTAGAAATTGCACTATGCCTCAATGACCAAAACCCTGGTGTTGGAAATACTCCAACAAATGGTTTTTTGGTTGACAAAATGATAGAATAGGAGCCCCAATAGCTAAAACTCAGTGCTACGCATCCAATGCAACTAAGGGTTCATGCATCCAAGTCTCGGTTTGAGTTTTATTGATAGCTGCAACTTGCCTACTCAAGTCATTCAAGGACATGTGGCCAATTTCGTTCAGGGGCATAAAAATCCAAATAGAGCAGCATAATGAAGTTTCGCTATCTCCCGCAAGTCTGTTTGGCCAAGGCCCATGAGACTACACCAAAAAAAAATGCCCGACAGAGTGTTCTTGAAAATCAACCTCATCTTCAGAAATTGCACTATGCCTCATTGACCAAAACCATAGTTTCAAAGATACTGCAACAAATGGTTTTTCATTCAACGAAATGATAATTTAGGGGCCCCACTAGCTGAAGCCCAATGCTCTTAATACAATGCAACTGACACTTCATGCATCTGATTCCCATTTTGAGTTTTATTATGAGTTGCAATTCCCCTCCTCAAGCCATTTAGGGACATGTGGTCAATTTGTTCTAGGGGCATAAAATCCAAACCAAGTAGCATAACAGACTTTTGTAAGCTCCCACAAGTCTATTTGGCCAAGGCCCACACGAATACACTAGAAAAAAAGATCTGACACATTGTTCTTGAAAATTGACCTCCTCTTTAGAAATTGCACTATGCCTCATTGACCAAAACCCTAGTGTTGGAGATACTCCAAAAAATTGTTTTCTGGTCGACATAATGATAGCGTAGGAGCCCCAATAGATGAAACTCGGTGCTCCACATCCAATGAAACTGAGGATTCATGCATCCAAGTCCTGGTTTGATTTCTATCGATAGTTGCAATTTTCCTCCTCGAGCCATTCAAGGACATGTGGCCAATTTCATTCAAGGGCATAAAATCCAAACCAAGCAACATAATGGAGTTTTGCAACTTCCTGCAAGTCTTTTTGGCCAAGGTCCATGCGACTACACTAGACAAAAACACCCAACAAAGTGTTCTTGAAAATCAACCTCATCTTCAGAAATTGCACTATGCCTCATTGACCAATACCCTAGTTCCGGAGATACTCAAACAAATGGTTTTACGGTCGAAATAATGATAGCATAGGGGGCCCAGTAGATGAAAATCGATGCTCTTAATCCAATGCAACTGATGGTTCATGCATCTAAGTCTCATTTTGAGTTTTATTGCGAGTTGAAACTCGCCTCCATAAGTCATTTAGGGACATGTGGTCAATTTGGTCCATGGGCATAAAATCCAAACCGAGCAGCATAATGGACTTACATAATCTCCCTCAAGTATGTTTGGCTAAGGTCCACATGACTACACTATCCAAAAAGACTCGACACATTGTTCTTGAAAATTGAACTCTTCTTTAGAAATTCCATTATGCCTCATTGACCAAAACCCTAGTGTTGGAGATACTCCAACAAATGGTTTTCCGGTCGACAGAATGATAGTGTAGGACCCCCAATAGATGAAACTTGGTGCTCCGCATCCAATGCAACTGAGGGTTCATGCATCTAGGTCCCAATTTGATTTTTATAGATAGTTGTAACTCACCTCCTCAAGTCATTCAAGGACATGTGGCCAATTTCGTTCAGGAGCATAAAATCCAAACTGAGCAACATAATGGAGTTTCACAAGCTCCCGCAAGTCTGTTTTTCCATGGCCCATGCGACTACACTAGAAAACAATGCCTGACAGAGTGTTCCTGAAAATCGACCTCAGCTTCAGAAATTGCACTATGCCTCATTGACCAAAACCCTAGTTACGGAGATACTACAACAAACAGTTTTTCAGTTGATGAAATGATAGCATAGGGTCCCCACTAGCTGAAGCCCGGTGCTCGTAATCCAATGCAACTAACAATTTGTGCATCTAAGTCCTAGTTTGAGTTTTATCATGACTTGCAACTTGCCTCCACAAGCCATTTAGGGACATGTGGTCAATTTGGTATGGGGGCATAAAATCCAAACCGAGTAGCATAACATAATTTCGTAAGCTCCCACAAGTATATTCTGACAAGGCCCACACGACTACACTAGCAAAAAAGACCCAACACATTGTTTCTAAAAATTGACCTCCTCTTTAGAAATTGCATTATGCCTCATTGACCAAAACCCTAGTGTTGGAGATACTCCAAAAAATGGTTTTCCAGTCAACAGAATAATAACGTAGGAGCCCCAATAGTTGAAAATCAGTGCTTTGCATCTAATGCAATTGACATTTCATGCATCCGAGTCCTGGTTTGAGTTTTATCGATAGTTGCAACTCGCCTCCTCAAGCCATTCAAGGACATGTGGCCAATTTCGTTTGGGGGTATAAAATCCAAACCGAGCAGCATAATGGATTTTCGCAAGCTCTCGCAAGTATGTTTTTCCAAGATCCTTGCGACTAAACTAGCAAAAAATGCCCGACAAAGTGTTATTTAAAATCGACCTCATCTTTAGAAATTGCACTATGCCTCATTGACCAAAACCCTAGTGCCGTAGATACTGCAGCAAATGGTTTTTCAGTCGATGAAATGACAGTGTAGGGGCCCCACTAGCTGAAGGTTAGTTCTCTTAATCTTATTCAACTGACAGTTCGTGCATCTAAGTCCCAGTTTGAGTTTTATCACGATTTGCAACTCGCCTCCTCAAGCCATTTAGGGACATGTGGTCAATTTGGTCTGGGGGCATAAAATCCAAACCGAGTAGAATAACAGACTTCTGTAATATGCTGCAAGTCTGTTTGGCTAAGGTCCACACGAATACACTATCAAAAAATACCCGACACATTGTTTTTGAAAATCGACCTCTCTTTAGAAATTGCACTATGCCTCATTGACCAAAACCCTAGTGTTGGAGATACTCCAACAAATGGTTTTCTGGTCGACAGAATGATAACGTAGGAGCCCCAATAGCTGAAACTTGGTGCTCCTCATCCAATGCAATTGAGGGTTAGTGCATCCAAGTCCCAATTTGAGTTTTATTGATAGTTGTAACTTGCCTCCTCAAGCCATTCAAGGACATGTGGCCAATTTCGTTCGGGGGCATAAAATCTAAACCGAGCAGCATAATGGAGTTTTTCAAGCTCCCGCAAGTCTGTTTGGCCAAGGCCCATGTGACTACACTAGAAAAAAGGTCCGACAGAGTTCTTGAAAATCGACCTCATCTTCAGAAATTGCACTAGACGTCATTGACCAAAACCCTAGTTCTAGAGATATTGCAACAAATGGTTTTCCAATTGACGAAATGATAGTGTAGGGTCCCCACTAGCTGAATCCTAGTGCTCTTAATTCAATGCAACTGACAGTTCATGCATCTGAGTCCTAGTTTGAGTTTTATCACGAGTTGCAACTCGCCTCCTCAAGCCATTTAGGGACATGTGGTCAATTTGGCCTGGGAGCATAAAATCCAAACCGAGTAGCATAACGGACTTCCATAAGCTCCTGCAAGTCTATTTGGCCAAGGCCCACATGACTACACTAGCAAAAAATAACCGACATAGTTTTCTTGAAAATTGACATCCTCTTTAGAAATTCTACTATGCCTCATTGCCCAAAACCCTAGTGTTGGTGATACTCCAACAAATGCTTTTTCGGTCGACATAATGATAACGTAGGAGCCTCAATAGATGAAACTTGGTTCTCTAAATCCAATGCAACTAAGGGTTCATGCATCCAAGTCCTGGTTTGATTTTTACCGATAGTTGAAACTCGCCTCCTCAATCCATTCAAGGAAATGTGGCTAATTTATTTCGGGGGCATAAAATCTAAAACGAGCAGCATAATGGAGTTTCACAAGCTCTTACAAGTCTGTTTGGCCAAGGCCCATGTGACTACACAACCCAAAAATGCCCGACAAAGTGTTCTTGAAAATCGACATCATCTTCAGAAATTGCACTATGCCTCATTGAAAAAAACCCTAGTTCTAGAGATACTCCAACAAATGGTTTTCCAGCCAACAAAATGATAGAGTAGGGGCCCCACTAGCTGAAAAATGGTGCTCTTAATCCAATGAAACTAATGGTTCATGCATCTGAGTCCCAGTTTGAGTTTTATTGTGAGTTTCAACTCACGTCCACAAGGCATTTAGGAACATGTGGTCAATTTGTTCCATGGGCATAAAATCCAAACCGAGTAGCATAACGGACTTACATAATCTCCCACAAGTCTGTTTGGCTAAGGTCCACACAACTACACTAGCCAAAAATACCCAACACATTGTTCTTGAAAATTGACCTCATCTTTAGAAATTGCATTATGCCTCATTGACCAAAACCCTAGTGTTGGAGATACTCCAACAAATGGGTTTCCGGTCGACAGAATGATAGCGTAGGAGCCCCAATAGATAAAACTGGGTGATCTGCATCCAATGCAACTAAGGGTTCGTGCATCCAATTCTTGGTTTGAGTTTTATTGATAGTTGCAACTCATGTCCTCAAGCCATTCAAGGACATGTGTCCAATTTCGTTCTGGGGCATAAAATCCAAACCGAGCAGCATAATGGAGTTTTGCAAGCTCCTGGAAGTCTATTTGGCCAAGGCCCATGCGACTACACTAGCAAAAAATGCCCGACAGAGTGTTCTTGAAAATCGACCTCATCTTCAAAAATTGCACTATGCCTCATTGAACAAAACCCTAGTTCTGGAGATACTGCAACAAATTGTTTTTCATCGACGAAATGATATTGTAGGGGCCCCACTAGATGAAGCCCAATGCTCTTAATCCAATGCAAATGATAGTTCATGCATTTGAGTCCTAGTTTTAGTTTTATCACAAGTTGCAACTCGCCTCCTCAAGCCATTTAGGGACATGTGGTCAATTTGGTCTAGGGGCATAAAATCCAAACCGAGTAGCATAATGGACTTTCGTAAGCTCCCACAAGTCTATTTGGCCAAGGCCCACACAACTACACTAGCAAAAAAGACCCGACACATTGTTCTTGAAAATTTCCGTTCTCTTTAGAAATTGCACTATGTCTCATTGACCAAAACCCTAGTGTCGGAGATACTCCAACAAATGGTTTTTCTTTCAACAAAATGATAGCGTAGGAGCCCCAATAGCTGAAACTCGATGCTCTGCATCCAATGCAACTGAAAATTCATGCATCTGAGTCCCATTTTGAGTTTTATCGATAGTTGCAACTCACCTCCTCAAGCCATTCAAGGACATGTGGCCAATTTCGTTCGAGGGCATAAAATTCAAACCGAGCAGCATAATGGAGTTTCGCAAGCTCCCGCAAGTCTGTTTGGTGAAGGCCCATGCGACTACACTAGAAAAAAATGCCCGACAGAGTGTTCTTGAAAATCGACCTCATTTTCAGAAATTGTATTATGCCTGATTGACCAAAACCCTAGTGCCGAAGATACTACAATAAATGTTTTTTCATTCGACGAAATGATAGCGTATGGGCCCCACTAGCTGAAGCCTAGTTCGCTTAATCCAATGCAACTGACAGTTCGTGCATCTGAGTCCTAGTTTGAGTTTTATCACGAGTTTCAACTTGCCTCCTCAAGCCATTTAGAGACATGTGGTCAATTTGGTCTAGGGGCATAAAATCCAAACCGAGTAGCATAACGAACTTCCATAAGCTCCCACAAGTCTATTTGGCCAAGGCCCACATGACTACACTAGCAAAAAATACCTGACATAGTGATTTTTAAAATCGACCTCCTCTTCAGAAATTGCACTATGCCTCATTGACCAAAACCCTAGTGTTGGAGATACTCCCACAAAAGTTTTTCCGGTCGATGGACTGATAGCGTAGGAGCCCCAATAGTTGAAACTAGGTGCTTCGAATCTAATGCAACTGATGATTCGTGCATCCGAGTCCTGGTTTGAGTTTTATCGATAGTTGCAACTCGCCTCCTCAAGCCATTGCATACCAATACCAATACATAGTGAAGTGTTGGAATTCTTAGTGAAATCCAAATTGTCTAGGAATAAAACCCAACTCAATCTCTGTGGTTAGTGATATGTCTACATGTGAAAATTTATTGACTCTAGAACAAGGTAAGAAAACCCATGGCTAGGCAATAAAAAATGGATTCGAAAATAATGTTATTATGGGATATGTCTTCTAGAAATATAATACAATCATTGTTATTTGCAATAGAATTAGTAAACCCTTGTTCATAATTAAATGCATCCAGGACTTAGTCCACAGTGACTTGGAGAGGTTCCTCAAATTATTAATGGCATGATCCTTTTTGGGAACCAAATCCAAGATTCCAACACCATAATCAAAATCCTCTTCACTATACCCAATCTAAACTAATACTCATGGAATATAGAATCCATGGTTGTGCAATAATAAGTGCATTTTTGTTATGGAATTTCACTTTGAAACAAGACAAGAAGTTCATGTGGGGATTTTAGAACTTCCCATTGACTGTTCAAAGGAATGCCTAAATGGTATGTTGGGTCATGAAATGCAATCATTGTTGGTTATTACTAGATTCACCATTCCCATGAAGCCTTGACATTCTTAAATTGGAATTCAATCATTGGGTCCCCGTGACATTTTGACATTATTCAACGAAATGCAAGTCTTGGGAAGAAAACCTAACGCAATCATCTTGGTCGATGTTCTACCTACATTTGTAGATTTATTGTCTCTAGAATAAGGTAAGTAGGTTGATGCAATTCAATCATTGCTAGTTACTCCCATGCCAGGAATCCCCATGAAGATTTGATATTGTTCAATGAAATGCAAGTTGTCCTAGGTATAAACCCAACTTAATTGTCTCTAGTGTTATACCTACATGTGTAAATTTATTGTTTCTAGAATAAGGTAAATTGATCCATGGTTATGCAATAACAATTGGATTTAAATGTAATTTTTTGTGGGTAGTGATCTTGTATAAATGAAATGCAATAATTAATAATTATTATAGAATTAGTAAACCATTTATTAAGATTGATATGTAGCAAGCACTTAGTACATGCTGACTTGGTGAGGTTCCTTGACTCATCATTGACATCATTCATGCTAAGAACCAAATGTAATATTTAACACCATAATCAAAACTATTTCCACTATATCCGATCTAAATTAATATTGATGGAATCTTGCATCCATGGTTATGCTATAACATTTGTATTTGGTTATGGAATTTGGCTTTGGAACAAGGTAAGAAGTTCATGTGGGGATTTCAGCATTGCCCACTAATTGTTCACAAGATGCCTAAATGGGATGTTGGGTCATGGACTGCAATCATTGCAAGTTATTCCCAGATTGGAAATCCGTGTTAAGACTTAATATTATTCAATTGCAATGGAATCATTGGGTCCCAAATCCTTGACATTCTTCAATGAAATGCATGTCCTAGGCATAAAACCCAACTAAATCATCATGGTTAGTGTTATATTACATATTTATTGGCCTTGGAACCAAATAAGTTGATCCTTGGAATGAAATCATTATTGGTTATTCACAAAGTCACCATCCCCATGAAGCCTTAACACTATTCAACAAAATTTAAGTTGTCATGGGCATAAAACCCAACTCAAACATTGTGGTCAATGTTTTGTCTACATGTGCATATTTATTGGCTCGAGACCAAGGTAAGTAGATATATGGTTATGCAATGCAAATTGGATTTGCATGTAATACTATTGTGGGAAATTGTAATGTAGAAATGTAATTCAATCATTTTCGGTTGGGATAGAATTAATAAACACTTGTTAAAAATTAAATGCGGAAAATACTTAGTCAGTAACTTGGCGAGGGTTCCTAGACTTGTCAATGGCATGAGCCTTTCTATGAACCAAATACAAGGTTCCAACATGAGAATAATTTTTTTTATAGTATATATTATCTAAATTGATAGTCATGGAATCTTACATCCATGGTTAATAAATATGAAGTGCATTTATTATGGAATTTGGCTCTAGAAAAAAGTAAGAGGTGCATGTGGGGCTTTACCATTTCCCACTAATTGTTCAAAATAATACCTAAACAAGATGTTGTGGTAATCATTATTGGTTATTCACATATTGTCCATCGTCGTGAAGCCTTATGATTCTTTTATTGGAATGCAATCATTAGGTCCCCGTGAAGCCTTGATATTATTCAACAAAACACAAGTCCTAGGCATAAAATCCAACTCAATCACCATGGTTGGTGTTATGTCTACATGTGCATATTTATTAGCTCTGAAAAAAGGTAATCATATCCATGGAATTAAAACATTGTTGGTTATTCCTAGACTCACCATTCCCATGAAATCACAACATTATTCAATGAAATGTAGGTTATTCTAGGAATAAAACCCAACTCAATCACCATGGTTAGTGTGATGCCAGCATTTCTGGATTAATTAGCTCTGGAAAAACATAATTAGATACATGGTTATCCAATAAAAATAGGATTTGAATTTAATGTTGTTTTTGAAAATGGTATTATAGAAATGTAAAGAAATTATTGTTGGCTCAAATACATTAGTAAACCATTGTTTGGAATTAAATGTAGCAAGCACTTACTCCATGGTGACTTGGTGAGGTTCCTCAACTTGTCAATGACATGAGCCTTGCTAAGAACCAAATAAAATATTCCAACACCATAATCAAACATA
>SNQJ01S0043106.1:95215-132957 GCA_010110895.2 Picea sitchensis | reverse complement strand
CAGTAATCCAATATTAACACCTTCATACATTCAAATACATGGAGGTACCCTATACATATCATTTAAATGCACAAATAAATGACAAGAAATGGTCATATATTCAGAGGAAATCACTTATATGTCATAACCGGACATCATATAGTAACACTGAATATGGAGAATAGTCTGTTGTCTAAGATTTTATAAATCATATATGATACAAGAAAATAAAAATGGGAGGGGATTCTTTACAATAACACTAACACTATAATAAAAGGAATTACATATTGAAATATAATGCAGGGGATGAATCTCAGGTTTCCTACTGCATGTACCATCTGTCTATGCTAAAGGTTTCTGATCAATCATCTCTCGTTATAAGAAACTCTTAAATTCCCCAAAGTATCGACCTTAACAATGAGCGCCTTCATTTTCTTTTATTATTCTCACCCATGCACTAAACTGATTCTTGATACCACTTATTGCTTCTTGAAATTGTTTACTGCTTCATGATTCTTGGATGGTTTCCCTCTGGGTGAAATTGTAAAAAATAATTTTACTTGTTGAAATCTGTTATCTTGAGATCGTCGAGCAACTGAAAAATTTACATCCAAAATATCATCTCATTTATGTCCCTTAATATCCCCTACAATCATTTTTTTTGTTGGTTGGGTGCTCGAAATCAAATCTACAGAAGTCGTGAAACTCAGCCATCGTTAGATTGGTCTTGACGAGTAATCTTAGTCATTGATATATGGACCAATCATAATGAATCCCACATTCATCGTGAGGATTTCTTTAGGTGGATTTATAATGTAAAGGTGGTCCCACATAATTTGAATGTGAATGGGAAGGTCGCGAAACCATGCAAACAACATTACCTTTTAGACAGGGCGGTGATATCTGTCAGGTCGACCTTAACAATGAGTACAAATGGATATGGATTGTCAATCAGTTGGTGTACCCCTTGGAGAGATCAAGGGTTAGATATAAATAGGACTCTGATGAGGAAGACTCTGAGCTAACTACAAAAATTAATCCATCAGAGTGTGGGTGTGGTAAATTTATTGGCCATTGGATCTAGTTGTTGGTGTTTCAGAGTGATACCTGTCGGAGTCACTATGTTGAAGCTTAAAAAATGAATTCTAATGACAAGGAACCTGAGGACTATAGATATTGTATAAAATGGTATAGAGTTTCCCGGTGTCATTTGGGACCTAAAATCACATCCCAACCATTGATTTGGAACTGGAATAATTGAGAGACATTGATCTGGCTCGACTAAGAGAAAAAAACATCTAATACTTTGGCAATGTCATGTTGACATCATATTGGACACGTGGAAAATTTCTATTGGTCCTAATTGGTTTTGATGTGGCAGGAAGGCATGCCACGTGTCACCTAGTTTCGATATGTTGACCTGTGAACCTCATGGGTTTCATGTGTTCACATGGAAGATTCAGATTGACCTGGCACCCGATACTTCAGGATATGGAAACGGATCTAGAACATCGATTGGATGGTGCACCCATTAGAGTGATCAAGGGATAGATATCAATAGGACTTCGACGAGGAGAATCTGATGAGGGATACTATGATGAGGGAGACTCCACCAAAGTGAGACCTATTGGAGGTGTTGTGTTGAAGATGAAAATGAAGTTCGACAACAAGGAACCCAAGGACTATAGATATCATAGACAATGGTTAATATTGGCTCGATTTCCTTTGGGAGATGAAATCACATCCCAACTGGCGATTAGGAATTAAAACAACTAAGAGTTATTGATATGGCATGACCAAGAGAAAAAAGTGTCTAAGGATTTAAAAATGTCATGATGACATCATCTTAGACACATGGTGACTTACTATTGGTCCTCATTGGTGTTGATGTGGTAGGAAGGCATGCCACATGTCACCTAGTTTTGAGATGTTGACCTATGAATCTGGTGGGTTCCACATGTCCATGTGGAAAATTTAGATTGTCCCAATGCTTGGTATGCTTCGATATATAGAAATGGATATGGACTATCGATTGAATGGTGCACCCATCAGAGCGATCAGGGGTTAGGTCCCAATAGAAATTTGATGAGGGAGAATTCAATGAGTGAAACTCCAAGCTAGCTATAACCATTGATTAAGATGCAAGCCCATGATCATTTACCTATAGTCATTCGATCGGTTGAGGTCCACAATACTACTGGTGCTTAGGTCCTATGTCGTGGTTATTTGGTAAGCCCCTCGATTAATGAAACTTAGGTATTTTTGGGGGTGTGATAGGCCTCATTTGGCCTCCAATAAGCACCCAAGGGATTAAATCTTGTCTTAGGCGCAAAAAGAGCATGATTCTCTACTGCTTTCTTCCATATTCCTTGGAATAATTTGAATCTTAACTATTCATAGACACTGGAAGATCACCCTCTATCTATAAATCGTTCCATATTGTCCTTATATCTTCAACCAATCTTCATTTAATGGCCATAACAAAAATGTTGCTAATAGAAATCTTACAGTAGGAAGATGCACATTAAAAATTTAAAGAGTATAAGATAAAGGAAGATGGAATACTTATGCATAAAAATAGAATTTATGTTCCTAATTCCAAAGGACTGGGAATTTAGTGTTAAAATAAATGCACAATGTTCCAAATGTTGAACATCCTAGTTACCAGAAAAAAATTGCAACAATAAGAAGCCAATATTTTTTGAATGAAGAAGGATGTTGCTAATTACATTCTCATATGTATGGAATGTCAAAGAGTGAAAGTTGAGCATAGATAGCTAACATGTTTGCTATAGCCATTGCCAATCTTAGAGAGGAAATGGGAAGTAGTAACCACTGATTTTATCACTAAATTTCCCATGACGGAAAAGAAACATGATTCAATAATGACAGTGGTGGAAAAATTAACAAAGGTTTCTCATTTTATTCCAGTGAAGATGAGTCATAAGGTAGATAATATTGTATAAATTTATATGAAGGAAATTTCTAGGTTGCATGGAATACCGAAGGCAATTGTTTCAAAAAGAGATACAAAGTTTACTTCAAACTTTAGACAGGATTGTTTAAGGGAATTGGTACAAATATAAATTTTAGTACAACATACCATCCACGGTCACATGGGTAGACAAAGAGAGTCAACCAAGTGATTGAATACATGTTAAGGATGTATGTGATGGATAAGCCATCTAAGTGGGAAGATTATTTTCATTTTGTGGAGTTTTACTACAATAATGGGTATCAAGCTTCATTAAAGATGATCCCATTTGAAGCTCTTTATCCTAGAAAATGAAATACTCTAGTAAGTTGGGTCAACCTAGCAAAAAAAGTAGTACTTGGGCCATAATTGCTTGAGGAGATGGAAGAGAAGATGGTTAAAATTAAGAAGAATTTGAAAGCATAATCACAAGAGATGTAGAAGAATTATGAAGATAAGAACATGACAACCATATAATTTAAAGTGGGAGAGCATGCACTTTTTAAATTGAATCCCACAAAGAGATCATTAAAGTTGGGTAGATATACCAAGATAACAACTAGATTTTGTGGTCCATTTGAGATATTGAATAGCATAGGGCCAGTTTCATTCATGCTTGCATTTCCTACTTCCATGACTGTACATAATTTGTTTTATGTATCTTTGCTGAAAAAGTATGTGCATTATCCTAACCATGTAATTGATTGGAATTTAATTCAGGTGGAGCTAGAAGGAGACTTTTAGGTCTAGCTGGTGCACATATTGGACAAAAAGGTCAGGGTGCCCCATAATCAAGCCATAGGATTGGTAAAGGTTCTCTGAACCTATTATGGTCCTAAAGATGCTACATGGGAACATGAGGATGTCATGTGGGAAGAGTACCCAAAAAATTTTGAATATTTTTTATTATACATTTGTATTTAATGCACTGAGGATAATGCCAAAATAAGGGGAAGGGGAATGTAATACATCTATTTTGAGTCCCCATATTAATAATGTATTTTTTTTATTTGATGAAAGGACAAAGTGATTGTAAAGTTGAAAGGCTAGAGAGCCTAGCAATGTAATGCTTTGAATATTAATGATAAAAATATACCATTGGCTGCAAAACGAAAAAAGGACAAAGTTAAAGGGTCTATGATTCGATGAGAAAGGGGATTAAATGGGCTAAGCCTTTTATTATATTTTACTCATCCATCTTGGAATTATATGGGAAAGAGGTTACATGAGATTCTTGGGGAGGCCAAGTGGTGCATATCATTATTTAAACCATGTTTTTGGTTATTTGAAGGTTCTCCTTTCATTGTTCCCCATTTGTTTTTTTATCTTTCTTGTTCTTGGTTGGGGCATGGAAATGAATTTATGGAGGTAGTGATCCATGGATAGTTGGTTGTAGGTAACCTTTGGTGATTTCAGCAAGAAATCGATGCATGGGTGCATGAGATTGTTGAAAACTAAGAAAGAATTGTCCATGGCTAAGAGTCCTTGGTGTTCCCATCATTGATATTTCTTGACCAATAGCACTAGATCCCTAGAAAAGAAGTGGAACATCCCGAGGGACTACATTGCAAAGAAGGGGGTTAATTTCTTTGGGTTTGGTAGGATAAAGGGAAAATAAAGATGGTAAACTAGGATAGTTGCATGGCTAAGAAAATTGATGTGAGAGCTTGATAGTTGATTAGTGTGTGTTTTAGAGTCGGCCTAGGACTCATCCTTGTAGATTCATGGACTTGGCTTGGGGGTGACTTATTATTGAGAAAGATAGAACAATATCTTATCCTAATGATGGACCACATTTGATTGGTCTGAAACATTGATTTGTAAACCATTGTGGTGAATCTGAAATAATATCACCAAAATACTACTGATCACAGAAGTCTTGGAACTGAGAAACAATGACTATGGTTGGGTGGAATGTCCGACGTCTACAGCCAGTTGGTGAATGGTTTATTCAAATATAAGTACTCTCAATGTTTTATCTATAATTTATATTTCTTTGTGTATTAGTTATCTCTAAGATGTGTTTATAACATGCATGTTCGTTGTTAATATTTTGCATGGCATGTTAATCATTTTATTTATAGTTTAGCATGTTCTTTTGAATTGCATTTGCATGTATCTTGCTTCTTGATTTTAATAATTGGTATAGGAAATTGGAAATTCGTCAATAAAGTGAATTATGAGGTACTCGGGGCAATGGGTACGTCTCAAATTGTCTTTTGAGAAACTTTCCAGGTTTGTTGGTAACATGGGATGTTACAAACCCATACTACCTCAACAAATAAGTAAATGAAGAGTGTATTTTTTATAATTGACCCCATTATTAGATCAAAATGAAATTTGTGTTGTCTAAATCAAGTTAAGTTATGTTGTGGAATTTAACTTCAACAACCAAATAAAAAATTCAAGTGTTGGTCATGAACACAATCATATGACCATTAATAAAACGATTAAACTCTAAATTGGCACACAAATTTTACACTAGAAAACCAACATTTAACATGGATTTCATTAGACTCAATATACAATTGTAGAAGACATAAATAGGTTTTGTGTGTTGTTACTCAATAGAAATACAAAATTACAGATGGCCATATCTCAGAGGAACCTTCGCTCATCATGGAAAAAATCCTTGACTCCTTCATCCAATGATCATCAAGCAAGTTTCACCCTTTGAGATCTCTGTTTTGCTACGTCCCTCCAAAATTCTCCTTCTATCTCCCCTTTAATGTCCTTCTTCACTACAGTCTTCAGTTTTAATGGGAATCCTTTGGAAGGCCAACCATCACAATAGTTTGATCCGGATTTTATGAGCGGAATGAAATGAATACAAATTATTAAAAGGTACTTAACACAAAATAACAAAGATAGAGTAAACTTGGTTTTCTATTCAATAAGGAAATAAGTTGAAACTGTAAAATGTAGTGAAAACAAGCTTGCTGGAATGGTGGAGGCTTATCTCTGAGAAGAGATGTGATGTCTACGCTCATTCGCAAGAAGATGATTACAATAAGGATCTGAAGGCATTTTTACAATAAAAAGGAATGCCAAAAACCCTAGACATCCAAAAAATATAACCCTAGGAGATGAAGCACCAAAAGTCATGTGGGCCCCGTTTGGGTAAGTTAGTGCATTAACTTCCCGGGGTCGTAACTTTTGCATAAGATCTTCATTTTAGGCGTACGATAGCCTGTTGGAAAGGTATCGTCGAGGAGATTCATTTTGGGGCCTCAATCATTCTTTAGGATATCATTGAGTTGGGACGATCCTGAAAAAACTTCATTTAGGCCCTCAAAATGGCCCTGGAAGTTAAAACCTGCTAAAAATAGTAAATTGCCAAAATTGCCAGAAAATTGTTTTGAGCCAGTCGGAAAAGGTGGGTGGCCACCGATATCCACGTGGATCATAGTTGGATTCCTTTCCATTTTTTCCAAAAATACAAAATAGAATAAAAATAAAGGATATGTTTACAAAATTTACAAAAGGGAAAACAACCAAGTGGTTATTACAATTTTTGGTGAGGATCTAATTCTAATCATGCTTCCCCATTTGCAGGATTTTGGTCCCCAAAATATTCAAATCTCTTCAATGTTTATCTTCTATTCATTTATATGCTTACCTCTTCTATGTTGGGTTGTTATATTATTTGCAATGAAAGAACAATCATTTTATTATCTAGTCAAGGTGGATTGACTAGGTGATCAGTCGATTAATGAGTTAAGTCGAGTTGATCAGTAATTATAGGTTGAAGTGATTGACCATAAAGTCGAAGTGTTCAATTGAGAAAGTGATTTCGAAGTGATTGAATGAGAATTATAAATGTAAACTGATAAAAGGTTGAGTGGAAACCAACTGGAGGTCAACTGGGAAGTTGAACAACAACTGACTAGAATTCAACTATAATAGAATCCTAATATTTGTGGGATTGCATCCAATTATTTACTTGGATATATAGCCATTTTTGGGTGCCATGATTTCAGGTATTGCGTGTTTTAAATCCTATAAATAACGTGTGATGTAGTACTTTAAAAGCTAATATTTAGAAGAATTGTGAAGGTCATGTAGATGCAATATGAATTGGCTACAGGGTTGCTCTTGTGTAAAGAAAGAGAGTATGATGGAAATTATTTCTTAGGTGTAGACTAAGGTTAGTCATGTAACTATTCATACAATGAATAATACAACAAGAGAACAAGATTCTCAAGGAATGATAGTCTTCCTGGTTTTCGGTTTCCAGGGTAAAATATGTGTGTATTGTGTGTTTGTCATTTATTTTATGCTTATATTTGTCTTCTCTTTCCTGGGTGGTTTAGTGTGAGGATTAGTTTTTCCCAATAAGTGGTATTAGAGCTCATTTGTTTCTCTATAAAAGTCATGTCAGAGAAAGTTTAAGTAGATCTTGGATATGAGTTAAACCTTGATCTAGTGCGAGTTGTAAGTAAGTGATGTTTAGAACTGTTTGAAAGAATGGAAATAAATTCAAGGATAGAGATTGAAAAATTCAATGGCCAAAATTTTGATCTTTATAAGCTTAATATGGAAGATCTCATTCTAGATAGAGAACAATGGGAAGTTGTGAGCCTAGGAACCATTCTAACAACTATGTTGAGGGAAAAATGGAAGAAAGTAGAGAGAAAGGAAAGGAGTATTATAAAACTTTGTCTTGTAGATATGGTGTTGTTGAATGTCTTAGGTTAATAATTTGGAAAGAAACTATGGGACAAGTTGGGAAGCTTGTGCTAGTCAAAATCCCCAGTAAACAAGTTGTTCATCTAGAAGAAATTGTATCTTCTGAGGATGAGTGATGGGAGCTCAATAATAGAGCACTTGAATGCATTCAATACTATAATAAGTTATCTATTGTTTATGGATATTCAAATCACTGAGGAGGAGATATTTATTATCCTATTGTGTTATTTTCCATACTCCTCGGATATCTTAGTTGTGGTAGTAGGGATTAATTCAACCACATTAATGCTTGAAGACGTAGTTTCATATTTTTTAGCAAAGGAAATAAAAAAAAGAACATGGAAGGATCAACCAAATATGCCTTCATGGTGAGAGGTCAATTGGTCGACGGACATAAATGAAAATTATCTGGTATAAAGTATAATTCAAAGGGTATATCTAAATCCATGGATTAGTCGATAAGAACATAATGGAAATGCATTAAGGCTGGGCACTAAAAGCGAGACTACAAGTCAAAAGTGACTGATATCGGTCCAAGATTCGATGAGAAGAAACCGACTGAGAGAAAGGATGCTATGGATAAAGGAGGTGATGTGTATCTGGCATCAACCAATACATAGTCGAATCATGATGTTTGGTTGATTGAATTAGGTGCATCCTTCCATATGACACCTCACAAAGAATGGTTTTTTGAATAGAAGAGATATCAAGGGGAGATGTATTCTTAGGGGATGAATTGATAACCAAAATTATCAAATGAGGAAGATTCTCATTGATACTGCAATATGGGAAGAGAGGGACCTTCTAGGTGTGCTACATATTCCAGGTTTGGAAAGAAATATGATATTTTTAAGGAAAATGAGTGACGGTGGAATGCTCACTTATTTCATAATGATACATGAAAAATAGTCAGGGGAGAGATGGTATTAATGAAAGGAGTTTAGATTGGAATCCTATATAATTTGTTAGGGAATGTCGACTTGACTGAATGCAACAACGTTTTTATTCTTGAAGTCAAATTGACTCTGACTTGACTCGAATCAAATCGGGTTGTTTTGATACAAACTGACTCGATTGTTCTTTGTCAAGATGACTTGATCATGTTATGGTACCACAAAATGGGACATATTGGTGGAAAAGGACTTCGAATTATGCACAACAAATTTATGGTCGAAGGTTTTCCTTATTGTAATTTGGAAGTCAATTTTTGTGAACATTGCATATATGGAAAACAAAATTAAGTTATATTCCCTTCTGAAGAAACAATGGAAAAAGGGATTCTAGAATTGATACATAGTGACGTGTTTGGACCTGTACCAGTCCCTTCACTAGGAGGATATTTGTATTATGTTTCCTTCATAGATGATTTTTCCAGCAAGCCATGGCTATATTTCTTGAGTAATGAATCAAAGGTTTTCGAGCAATTCAAATATTTTAAATCTCTTGTGGAAAACCAGAGAGACAAGAAGATCAAGGTGTTGAGAATTGATAATGGAGGTGAATTCTATGGAAAGGATTTTGAGTAGTTCTACAAGAAGTGTGGCATAGCATGCCAAAATACCACACCATATACCCCATAACAAAATGGAGTTTTTTAAGAATGAACATGGCATTGATGGATAAGGAAAGGAGCATGCCTAGTGGTTCCAAGATTGCACAAGTAATCTAGGTAGAGGTAGTTGACACTGCATATTTGGTAAATAGGTCTCCTTCATCAATGCTATTCGACTCGACTCCACATGAGGTATGGCTTGGTAAGAAGCATTTTCTTTCACATCTCAAATTATTTGGCTATGATGCATTTGTGCATGTTCCCAAGGAGAAGAGTGACAAGCTGGAAAATAAGGAAATTGAGTGTATTTTCATTAGCTACAAGGATGGAATGAAAGGATATAAGCTATGGGATCCGTTGTTGAGGAAAAATGTGTATAGTCGATATGTGGTCTTGAGGGAAGTCTAAGGAAATTCCAAGTCTAAAGAGGTTCAAATGGAAAAATAAATAGAGAAGATGGTGTTTGAACTAAGGAATGAAGAATGTGATTCAGATGGGTCAATTGAATCAGATGAAAAGGTGGAACAACCGACTTCAGTTGTAAGGAGATATGAATGAGTAAGGAAAATAGTTGAAAGGTATAGTCCACTTGATTTCCATTTTTCATTTTTGTTATCTTACACTGACAAGGATCCCAAGTAAATCAAGGAGGTATTTGAATCGATAGAGGGTAAACTCTAGAAGGACTCCATGGTCGAAGAAATGGAATCCTTGTACAAGAATGAGATGTGGGATTTGGTAGAACTACCTAATGGAAGGAAACTTGTTGGTAGAAAGTGGGTGTTCAAAAAAATGTTGAACATAGCAGGTCAATTCAATAAATTCAAAGCTCGACTGGTAGCGAAAGGATATTCCCAAGTTGAGGGAGTCGACTTCAGTGATAATTTTTCCCCTGTTGCAAAATTAACTTCCATTAGAGTAATAATGTCTCTTGATAAAAAATTTGATCTTCAAATAGAGAAAATGGATGTAAAGATAGTGTTCCTACATGGGGACCTGGAAGAAGAAATATACATAAAACAACCTAGAGGATTTTCAGTAAAGGTAAAGAAAGAGTTGGTGTGCAAATTGAAGAGATCCCTTTGTCATCTAAAGCAATCACCAAGAATGTGGTACCAAAATTTTGAAACCTACATCCTTAGTTTTGGATTTGTGAGAAGAAAGGCTAATCACTATGTATATTCCAAGAAAGAAAATGGTAATTTCATATATGTAGATTTGTGTATTGAAGACATGTTGTTGGTCAGAAACAACATGGATGCAATAAACGAGGTGAAAATGCAGCTATCCTCCAAGTTCGATATGAAAGATCTTGGTGCAACAAACTTCATTATAGAAATGGAGATAAAGAGAGATCGGGTAGTTAGAAAGATTTGGTTAAATCATAGAAATTATATTGAAATAGTATTGACGTGTTTCAACATGCAAGATTGCAAACCAGACAAGATACCAATTCCTATGGGAGAAAAACTAATTGATGAATAGTGTCCAAAGATACAAGAATACATAGAGTGTTTTGATCTAATCCTAACCCCTCTTCATGGGTCATTTTTTATTAGGATATGTTTTCTATGTAATAAAGGTCGACATTAGTTAATAAGGCCTATTAAATAAAGGAGAATAAGTCAATGTAAGAAGACCTAATAGAATCTTCCGCTTCTAGAAAGATACTCCTCTAGAAGTTTCCTTAGAAGGTAGAGTTAGTATAAATAAGAGTATGAGGTATTGGAAATTTTTCTCTTGGATATTTTTGTAATAGAGATCTTCGTTGTTGGGCATTTCCCCCTTGAAGAGGCAAGTAGAAATTTATATCTTTAATAAAGGTTTTCTTTCTGGTGTTATTTTGGTATTTTTCTAGCTATAACTTGTTGCTCCATTACTTCTTTCTAAATATTTTTGTTCTGTATAATATAATTATCTGGTATATTGCAAGTGGTATCAGAGCTCCTTCCTAGGCATAACTTGTGGGGTAAATTTTTTCAAGGTATAAACGTATTCCGACGTCTTTAAGATACAAAGATCTATCATTTCACGCATAAACCCTTGTTGGTACCCCTTCAAGTGGTAGTGCATCAGAAAAAACCTATATACGGATCAGCCTAGATATATTGAATCCCTTCGTAGATAAACATATCAATCGCCTGATTGTTATAGTTTCACTGAGAACAACACTCGGGAAGATACTCTCTAGTACCTGGGTAATCGAGTAGTGCGGCTAAGGGTACAGTATAGACTCCTTAGTTTGTGCCTTGAGATATTGGGTCAAGTACTACTATTCGACCCCACACGTATATCAGAGAGTTATATATAGCATAAGGAAAACCCTTTCCTGTAGAAAACCCACAAATCCCAACCCTTGGGACGAAAAAAAACATATCTATTACAATGCAACTTGGCCCCTGCTAAATGTTTCACTGCAAAAACACTCCCTGCTGACATTTTTTATTATTGAGAATTTGGGAATTCAACGACTCATAAGTATTTAGGTCGGAGTATAACACCAAAGTAAAAGAAACGTTTGGGGCCCGATTTCACCCTTATTTGTGACTTAGTCCATTGGATTCCTCTCTTTATTCTGATCGCAGTTGTACCCTTGAATTTTAATCTTTTTTTTCTTCGCGCGGACCCAACCCTTTTCAGGACACCCTTATTTGTGATCGATCCCATTACAATCCTCTATTTTTCCTGATCACATTGGTACCTATCATTTTTGTGGCCTAGATTTTCCGTACGGACCCCTCATCTTCTACCTAATCTTCCCCAATTCCGACCACCCACTCTCAAAGACAAGAAGACTGGGAGTCTAAGGTGTTCAACCTAAAACAACAATTTTCCTCCATCCACACACAAGTCCAAGCTTCCATCAACACAACAATACAAGAAGTTATCCAAGCAGCCATGCAACAAATATTCAGGGGTCATAATGTTGAACCCAATTATGAGGACCCTCAAGCCTCCCATTATGATTCTAATCATTCATCCCGCTCCCCTTGGGGTTCTCCACACTCTTGGAATAAGGTGCCGAAATTTGACATGCATAAATTTTATGGATCCAACCAAGAAGGGTAGGTTTCTCAAATGTACCAATACTTCTCCCTTAATGATATTTGGAGTGATGAGACCAAACTCCATGTAGGGGTTTTGTACTTGGATCAAGAACGTTGGAAATGGTGGCAGTGGCATAAGAAATGTTATCTAGGACTACCCACTTGGAACATGTTCATTAAAGCAGTTTGTGTCCGTCTTGATAAGGAATCACATTTTTTAGGAAGGCTCACTAAGCTACACCAAACAGGATCAGTCTCAGACTTCATCATGACATTTGAACAATTGGCTATTCGAACCGAGGGCTTATATGATGAATTTTACCTTGAATCTTTCATTGGAGTCTTATAGGATGCCATGAGGGTTCATGTAAGCATGCATCATCCTAATACTTGGTTGAAGGCATGCCAATTAACACTAGAAGCAAATACCATCCTTCAGGATCCACCCTTGAAGGACAGATTCCCCAACCTTCCTTGCCCCGGGGCTAACCCAGCTCTGACACAAACCTTAAAGGTCCAAAAGGTCTCTCCAATAGAAATAGCAGAGCATCGCAAGCAAGGAATTTTCTATTACTGTGATGAAAATTACTCACTATGAAATAAATGTAGGGAACAAAATTTCTTCCAGATTGATGCATCATCTTCATCTTCCTCTGTAGACATGCCCTCAAATGAGACTCCTGACCTAAAGGATGCTCAACCAAGTGTCCACGTCGAAGATTCCATTGTAGTCCTTGGGGAACCATAGGAACCTGTCATATCCCTTCACGCCCTTTCAGGTATTTCATCCCCACATACATTGAAGATCAAGGGCTACATAAAACATAAGTCATTTGTGGTATTGATTGATAATGGTAGCACCCATAATTTTATTCACTGCGGGCTTGTTCAGGAGATCCATTGTTTTGTCTTACCTATTTCTAATTTTCAAATCCTCATCGCTAATGGGGGTACGATGAAGTGTGGTGGTCACTGTGAGTATGTCAAACTCCAAATGGGGGATTATCATCTAAAAAGCCACATGTTCTCTATTTCCATGGGGGCATGTGATATTGTATCGGGCATGGAATGGCTTCACACTCTAGGACCAATCACAATGGATTATCAAGAATTATATATGATCTTCACCCAAGAGGATCACACCTATACTCTTCGAGGTATCCAAGAGAGCTCCCCTGAAATCATTAGCTCTCACGGGATGGAAAAAATGTTGAAGAAAGGCCACCATGGTGTGATTGTTCAATTTCATTCCATCCAGGTCACTGATCAAGCCTCTTGGTAGTTCCTCCTATCCTGCAACTAATCATGGACAGGTACCCCAAGGTATTTTAGGTTTCCACCGACTTAACTCCCTCTAGGGGTAAGCATGATCATAGCATCCCTCTCCTTCTAGGTAGTCAACCACCCAATGTACATCCCTACAGGTATCCCTTTGATAATAAAAAAAAATGAAATATAAAAAATGGTACAAGAATTACTGTAGGTGGGAGTAGTTCACCCTAGTACCATTCCATATTCTTCCCTCATGGTGATGGTCTTAAATAAAGAAGGTATTTAGTGCATGTGTCCTAATTTTCATTCCCTGAATAAAATGACCATCAAAGATAAGTTTCCCATTCATGTCATTGATTATCTATTGGATGAACTCCAGGGTTCCTGTGTCTTCACCAAATTAGACCTTCACTTTGGTTATCACTAGATTTGAATGAAGGAGGTAGATATTCTAAAGACTAATTTCAGAACACATGAAGGACAATATGAATTTTTGGTCATGCCTTTTGGCTTTTGCAATGCCCCATCCACCTTCCAAAGTCTCATGAATAAAATATTGAAACCTTACCTTCAGAATTTTTTCCTGGTTTTTTTTTATGACATTCTCATTTACAGCTGCACTTGGGATAGCCACCTTCCCCATGTAGAAAAAGTCCTTCAATTTCTACAGGAAAACCATTTTTTTGTAAAAAACACTAAATGTTCCTTTGGAGCTAGAAAAGTGGAATACTTGGGACACATTGTGGGTCGAGAAGGGGTAAAAGTGGACCTCAAAAAGATACAAGCTATGCAAGAGTGGTCGTGACCCACGACTGTAAAGAACCTAAGGGGTTTTCTCAATATTATAGGATATTATAGGAAATTTGTACACAATTATGGAAAAATCGCTAAAACCTTTACCAACCTTCTTAAGAAAAATGCATTTCATTGGACACCTACTGCCAAGAAAGAATTCACATTTTTAAAGTGGGTCATGCGCACTACTCTTTTCCTAGCGTCTCTTGACTTCAACAAAACCTTTTTGGTGGAATTAGATGCTTCTGGAAATGGTCTAGGTGCAGTTCTCACACAAGATGGTCAACCTTTGGCCTTTACTATCCAAACATTGAGTGGTCACAATTTGGGAAGGTCTACGTATGAAAATAAATGATGTCCATTCTCCATTTAGTGTACACATGGAGGACATATCTTTTGGGACATCATTTTTATATCAAAACAGATCACCATAGTCTAAATTATTTTTTGGAGCAACAATTATCCTCCCCAGAACAAAACAAGTGGTTGAACAAAATGTTGGGGTATGATTATGAAATCATATATGAAAAGGGAAAAGATAATATAGTAGTTGATGCATTTTCAAGACAACATGAGGAGTAAGACTCCCTCTTTTCCTTATCCTTACCGGTACCTGATTGGATTTAATAAGTTTGACAAGAGTGGCTAACACATTCAACTGTATCTAGGTTAACTTAGCACCTTCAGGAGGACCCTAATCCTCTCATCAGCTAAACTTGGAATGACAATATTCTTTGATATAGGGAACACCTGGTTCTATCGCTCTCTTCAGCATTTAATCCAAGGCTCTTAAATGAGTTGTAGTCATTAGCTATTGTGGGTCACTCGGGCTTCCAGAAGATCTATGCTTGCGGTCGTCGTTATTTTTTCTGTGTAGGCATGAAGAGGGATATACTTCACTTTGTCACAGAATATGAGGTGTGCCAACGTAAAAAAGGTGAAACCATCAAGTCTCCAGGAGCTCTATAACCCCTACCCATTAAAGATTCGATGTGGGACATATCCATGGAATTTATAGTGGGCCTCCTAAAATATGGGAACAAGTCCATCATCATGGTGGTGGTTGATCGCCTCTCCAAGTATGCTCATTTTTGTGCATTACCCCACCCTTTCACACTGGAAGTAGTAGCACAAGTTTTCCTTGATCATATTTTCAAGTTACATGGCATGCCCACCTCTATTGTATCTGATCATGATCCAAATTTCACCAACAAATTTTGGCAAGAGTTATTTAAATTGCAGGGAACCCAATTGAACATGAGCACCTCCTATCACCCCTAGTCTGATGGAAAAATATAAATGGTCAACAAATGTTTGGAAACCTACTTCCAATGTTTTTCTTTAGATAAACAACATCAGTGGGTGCAATGGCTCCCCTTGGTCGAATGGTGGTACTATAATTCATATCACACGGCCACTAAAATGACCCCATATGAAGCATTGTATGGAAAACAACCACCTACAGTCACTACCTATCTTCCTGGCACATAAAAGATACAATCTATTGATACCATGTTTCAAGGTCGAACAACCACCCTAGCGACTTCGAGGGATAACCTCCACATGGCCCAAAATTGCATGAAGCCATAGGGGGACCAACATTGTTCACAATGGGTTTTTCAGGAAGGTGATCAGGTGTTTCTCAGGCTCCAACCTTGCAAAACACCATCCATGAAAGCCCAAGGACATCACAAGTTGGCACCCAAGTTTTATGGGCCCTACCAAATCATCAAGCGTATTGGTTCAGTAGCCTACAAATTGGCCCTTCCAGCTACTTCCAAAATCCATCCGATGTTCGATGTTTCTTGTTTGAAGAAAGTGGTGGGATAGAAGTGCAGGGTCTAAACCATCCTTTCAGAATTAGATGAAGAAGGATCCCTTTGGCTCCAACCATAAGAAATCCTCAATACATGTGAACGACAGTTGTGTGTCCGAACTATCAAGAAAGTGTTGATTAATTGGAAGGACACCTCATCAGAGGATGTGACTTGGGAACCATCGACCATATTCCAGTAGTTTTTGCATCTTCATCCTTGAGGAAAAGGTTTCTTTTGAAGGGGGAGGGCATGTTAGGATCCGATCCTAACCCCTCTTCATGGGTCATTAGTTAGTAGGATATGTTTTCTATGTAATAAAGGTCGGAATTAGTCAATAATTCCTATTAAATAAAGGAGAATGAGTCAATGTAAGAAGACCTAATAGAAGCTTTCGCTTCTAGAAAGATCTTCCTCTATAAGTTTCCTTAGAAGGTAGAGTTAGTATAAATAAGAGAAGGAGGTATTGGATATTTTTGTCTTGGATATTATTGTAATAGATATCTACTCTATTGGAGGTTTTCCCCTCAAAGAGGCAAGTGAACAATGGTATCTTTAATAAAGGTGCTCTTTCTGGTGTTATTTTGTTATTGCTCTAGCTATAATCTTGTTATTCCATTATTGCTTGTTAAATATTTCTATTCTGCATAATATAATTATTTGGTATATTTCATAGAGGACATGACATGTATTCCTTATGCCAATGATGTTGGTAGTATGATGTATGTGATGCTCTACAATTGACCAAATATTTATCATGTAGTGGGAGTATTAAGTAGATACATGTCGACACATGGAAAAGAGCATTGGATTACTATCAAGAGAGTGTTTAGGTATTTGCGTGGTACAATAGAATATTCTATATGTTGTCAAGGGAAACCTAAAACTGATAGAAAATTAAATGTACATGGCTTTGTTGACACCGACTAGGCTAGAGATCTGGATCGACAAAGGTCGACCAGTGGATGTGTTCAAAATGTTCATTGGAGTAATCAATTGGATGGGTAAGTGTTGGCGTAAAAGTGTTCATACCAAGGTCCTTCTTAGATTACCAACAAAAGGTACTGAAGTAGTCTAGAGCATTGGCATTTTCATCTTCCCAGGAGGGAAGAAGTCTCACCCGAAGCGCAACTGAGACAAGAAAGAGAGGGAAGCGTAAGGAGAATACTCATAGAGGCCTCTGAGTTATCAAGACTCACTGTAGTATTGTGCAAGATAGACTAAACCTGTAACAGTTCCAAGCAATTCCTAATCGGGAATAAATAAATAGACTTGTGTTTCCATTCATAAAGAAGCATTTAGGTACATCATACATAAAGATAATACATAACAACATTCCATTCATGCATTAAGAATAAATACACAGGATATATATTCAAAATTTAGGCCTCCAATTATATTAACATATCAGGTTCTTCTCACATCTTGATCCTCATACACAAGTACTCAGAGGATGTTCTTCATCATATATGAGATAATATTGCAGTCTCTTGCTCCTTTACATCTATACTAATACATAACTCTGATACATTGATAGTCTAGTTCTTAACCAAATCCCTAAAACTTAACTATGCTAATAGTATAGATTATTACAATAGTGACCCTCGTCACAACAACAAAAACAACTATAACATCAACAATTCCAGACTAACAACCCTAGAAAACAATAACAACACTAAAACCCAACAACCCTTTTACAATCATATCAGTCTCATATATATAATCTGATCTTTAGGTTTTCTGGTTGAGAACCCGAGAGTTATCTCTTCTTCTTGATCTTGTTGAAACTTCTTTCCTCAAAATTGATGTTGCATTGTCCTTCCAATCGCTTTTTGTTTCTTTCTTGTGTTTGTTGTCCATCTCCTCAATAGCTTGTGCAACTTCTATTCTCCAAAATGAAGCTGCAATGTGTCGTGTGCAACTTTTATTCATCAAAATAAAGGGCCCAACAATAAGCGACACACAATCGTAGAATTTTCAAAAACAAAATCTAAATACATGGCAACCACTCATGAAAACAAAGAATTCGTATGGTTTCATTGACTGTGTTCAAGGATTGGGTTTGAGAAAAAATCTATGAAGATAAATTGTGATAGTCAAAGCGCAATATTCCTAGAAAAAAACCCATATTAACACTCTAGGATGAAGCATATTGATGTACAATACCATTTCGTGATCAACATGGTGGAAAGTAAGAAGGTGTTGCTAGAGAAAGTAGATGCTTTGAAAAACATACTAGACTCTTTGACCAAGTTTGCAAGTGTTGTGAAGTTCTCTTGGCATAGAGAGCCAATGGGCATTGTTGCCTTAGGTTTGTGAACAAAAGTTCAATATTTTTTGTATCAGTAAAGAAGACGACAAGTGGGAGAATGTTTGGTTGTTATATTCTTTGTAGTGAAAGAATAGTCAATTGACTATCTAGTAGAGGTGGATAGACTAGGTGATAATTCANACAAGTTAAGTTGTGTCAATAGTTAATTCGATGTTGAAGTGATTGACTGGAAATTCGAAGGTCGTAGTGTTCAAACAAGAAAGTTGAGGTTGAAGTGGTCGAATAGGAATTCAAAATGTCAACTGACATGAGATTGATAGGAGGTCAAGTGGAAGCCGACTGGAGACCAACTGGAGATCGAGTAGTAGTCGACTATAACAAAATCCCTAGATTTGTGAGATTGCATCCAATCATCTACATGGACCTTTAACCATTTTTGGGTGCCATAATTTATGGTTTTGCAAGATGTAAATCCTATAAATAAGGCATGTCATAATATTGTAAAAGATAATCTTTATAAGAATCATGAAGGTCATGTAGATGCAAGCCGAATTGGCTACAAGGTTGTTCTTGTGTAAAGCAAGAGAGCATGATGGAAATTGTGTCTTAAGTGTAGACCAAGGTTAGTCATGTAACTCTTTATTCAATGAATAAGACAACAAGAGAGAAAGACACTCAAGGAATGTTGGATTTCCCGTTTTTTGGGTTTCTAAGGTAAAATCTTTATGTATTGTGTGTGTTTGTCATTTATTTTCTGCTTATATCTATCTTCTCTTTCCTGGTTGTTTTAGTGTGAGGATAATTTTTCCCAACACTCTACTGCCATCAAGCAATCTCTAGAAAATCTCTAGGAAATGGTGCCTTTGTTGCAGAATAGAAGATACAAGATGAATAGGGGTTGCCTTTGGCATAAGTCTACTATCCATTTCATGGCTAGAGTCGACATTTGTTGCTACAATAGGTCATTGGAAAACCACTCTTCCTTAGGCTGCAAGTGCAAGAATATACTCTTTACCCTTGACCTTGAGTCTCCAAGTTGTCTTCTTGGTTTTTCGGTTCATGGGATGGATTTTCGGGTGAAGCCTCCAACATTTGACCTCCCAATGTCCAGTTAATCTACAATAATAGCAATATTTCCTACATGGGCTTCTTGTTTTTCTATAGTTCCAATAATTGATAGCATCATGACCCCTTTTCTTGCAACAAAAACAAATCGTGACATGATTATTCTAGCCAGCTTCATTGCTTGGTCCCCCAAGAGTTGGAATGGATCTAGATGGTGGAATCATCTCTTTGTTGCCATCTTCCAAGCCTCTACAAGTAGATTTGAGCGTATTGCTACACAGTCCCTTCAAACTTATTTTTCTTGCAAGGTATTGGCTTCTTTTCTAGTTCCTCTTGCCTTGACAAACGTGGTTTGAAATAAAATTTTGTTGGATTCTTGTCGACTGAATCCTAGGCCTTCATGCTTGGGCCTTTATTGAGCTACAATGGGAGTCACAATCCCTCGACCTACTTCCTTTCCAATCCCTTGGCCATCATAGCCCATTTGCCTCATAAGCTTGGAATTGATGCCTCTAGTGTGCTTTTCAAACTCACCAAAGGTCTCTTGAGGAAGGATATTGGAGGGTGAGTTTACCAAGATTGACTCCATCATGATGTTGGCTTCCATAGTGGCAACAAAAGGGGCTTGCTTGGTCTCTTGGAAAACTTCTTGTATCTTCTTCAAAGCCTCTTCCTTTGTTGCCAAATCTTGGTACAACAGAGAAATAACTTCAATGAATCTCTCCTCTTTCCAATTATCTACGTGAGTGAATTTCTCCCCCAATTGCAAGAGATGTAATTTTCTCCTGTCTAATTTCTCCCTCATGGTGGTGAAGGAGCCTTGGAATTTGACAAGTTTGTTTTAGCTCATCTTCTGTCTTCCTCCAATACCAATTTTCCTATTGTATCTACTTGTTGAAGTCTATCAACTCTCTTAGCTTCTCCTTCTTCAAGGTTTTCCCCATGACAACTACTTCAAGGTTTCTAACGAACCTACTCTGATACCATATGATCCATAAATTGTAGGCCTATGGCATACCATTTTGTCAACATGGATCCTTTGTGGAAATTCAAATTCAATGTTTATGTAATTCACGAACAAGTCAAGATTATGTTTCTATTCATATTTGGTTGAATGCTCTTCTATTCACTCACACATATTTAAAATAACAATGAAACCACTCCTCTCCCAACCAACAAAAATATGGTAATTCAACACTCACTCTTCTTTGCAACCAACACATAAGTAAGAGACTCGGACATAATGTAAGTCAACTAGCTTCTATAGGCATTTGACCAACATGTGAGTCGCTCAAACACAAGAATAAGTCGACTAGTAGGTGATTTTCTCAGAGTGGAGGGGCGTGTGGTCACTGGGAGAGTGTGACAAAGGACATGGAGGGAAAAAATTGCATGCACAAAAGGGAAACACTCCTAGCAAGCAATAGAATGCTATGAATGTCCTATGGCCAAAGAAAAAATGCCCAACAAGCAATAGAATGATGTGGACAGCTTGTAGGCAAAGGAAAATAACCCAACACGCATTAGATGATTGTGTACAACTCGTGGGAAAAGGAAAGACACCCAACAATACCAATTTGACTCGGGGAGTGAGAGGGTGATCCAACTGAAACCATGTGTTTTGGTATATGAATATGAAGTTGTAGCTTTATGTGGTTGGCCCTGGCACATACAAGTTCAAACAGTTTCTCGGATTCAACAATCCCATACTACCCCAACAAATAGGAAAATGAAGTGTGTGTCTTTAATAATTGACCCCATGATCAATTCAAAATGAAATCAGTTTTGTAGTCAATCAAGATAAGTTATGTTGTGGCATTAACCTTCAACAACCCAAGCAAACATTGAAGCATAGACCATTAACATAGTCATACAATGATTAACATAGTGATAAAACTCACAATTGATACACAAATTTTACATTGGAAAAACAACATTTAACCGGGATTCCATTAGACTCAAGAAATAATTACAAATGTGTGAACTATATACATGTTTTGTGTATTGTTTCTCAATGACAATACAAAATTGCAAATGGCCATGGATCAAAGGCACATTATCTCATAGTGGACAAGCTCCTTGACTCCTTCGTCCATCAATCCAACTATCCATTCTACTACCTCTCTGAAGATATCCTTCTTCAATACAACTCATTACAACAATGGTTTATTCCCACTTTCAATTTTGGAAAAAAAAATAAAAAAATTATAACATATTTAACAAAGAAAAAGAAAAGAAAAAAAAAAAACTAAATACTCGTTCCAAAGTTCGATGGAATCCAATTCATATCATAAATTATCTTTTATTTCTCGTAAAAAAAAAATCTACCTAACTTTTTCTCCTTTTATTAGCCATATGTCCTCTTTATAATACCTAATCTACTTTTTCGTTTTTGCACATTCTCAAAGAACTATTACTTTTAATTATTCTTAAAAAAATTCTGGTATGTTTTCACATGTAACAGAGATTTTAAGACACAGTTTCGTTTCATGTATAGTTGAATAGTTCAAATCCCATGAAGGAATTATTGCAATTTGTCCTGGCCTCCCATAATTTTGTCTGTTTCGACAAATAGCATGCTTTTCGGAGAAAAAAAAAATGAACAAGAATGTGAGTACAGCTCCCACCCTAAAAATTCGGTGGCACCTTAGGCTTAACACAGTTAAATCAGAGCACGTTTGAACAATCAATCTTTGTACATGTCCTCATTCTTTTTTTGGGGAATCCCAGAGAACCTTCTCAGATAAAGACAGAACCTCGTTGATGTATGCCAGCGATTTTGTCTCGAAAGTTGAAAAATTTGGCCATGCAGTTGTCACTAATGAAGTCACTCCCAACTTTTGATTTGATGGGAGGACGGGTTCAAATTCAATTCGTTCTGTGTAAAGTGACAGTGGGTCAGTATGGTCGCTACTGCCAGTTCCACAAACGCCCATGGCCTGAAAGTTACTGGAAATGAGCCATGTTCGATTCTTCCATTTTTACTTTCCACCGTCCTCGATACCACCGCATGTCGTCGATGTTGGCAAATTATCACTCATCTTTAACGACAGGGTGTTCACGAGATTTTGGCCTGAAGGTATTAATAAATCGACAAATTCATTGATCACGGAAAGTTTTTTTCCTTTTTAATTATTTTTACATTTTCTGTTCATTGAATTGTTTATAAATGCTTGAAAATTAAATCATAATAAAATTTTAGCATTTAAATTTTATCCTTTAAATCAAATTATGATTTTAACAAAATTTTCTAAAAAAGTTATTTTTATTCTAAATTTGTTAAGAAATTATTGGATCTACAAATTTGAATAATTAATTTTGTAAAATCAATTATTTTTATTCAAAATTTGTTAAGAAATTGTTAGATCTACAGATTTGAGTAATTAATTCTGTAAAATCTTAATATCCAAGAGAAATCTATTTCTGAGATGTGTAATTCTTTTCTTACTCAATATGGGGTTGACACTTGGTATATGAGGATAAGGTGAGGGTGGAGGATAATATTAAAGAAAACATATTATGTTTTCTCTAATATTATCCTCCACCCTTACCCTCATATATAAGAGAGTTAATATGTTTTCTCTAATATTACTCTCCACCCCACCATTACCCTTACACTAATGTATTTTTAAAAAATTAATAACAAAAAAATATTTCAATATAAATCATAAATAAAATATTTAGTTTAATTGAAAGTAAAAGCTTTTTTAATTGACAAGTACATGAGGGAGATGTGTAATGTGTAAATTTCCAAATATTTAACATAGAGTTGGAAAGTGGAATTTAAAATGAATATTAATAACAAAAATTAATTTAATATCAATTTAATATATAAAATTATTTTAAAATGATTTGATTTATTTATTTAATTTTTAGTAAAATTTTAAATATTTAAAATATAATTGTTTTTAAGGTTTAGATACATTTAATATAAAATAGGTTAGATAAAACAAATATAAAACAAATTATATAGGTCTGTGTATATATATCTATTAATGTGTGTGTATGTGTGTGTATATATATGTATGTGTGTGGGGGGATTGATTAATGGTGTAGATTAGAGGGGTATGTGGCTAGGGTTTACGTGGTCGTAGACCTTCCGTATAAACATTTTTGTCTAGCAGCCCGCATGCAGATCTCTCCGTGGCCTCTTTCGGCCTGAAGCTTCCTTTTCTTGGCGGTTCTTCTCCTAATCCAGAGTCTTACTTTCTTGTTTCCTCCAGGGAGGTCTCCACCTTTCATGTTCCTTATCTTGCATGGATCAGACTTCTTCTATTTTATGGTGGCGACCCTATTTTCAAGTTTTGCAGTTCCAACGCACTGGATCTCTTTCTCATACTGGTTCATACCCCTTGCTCAGACTTGCTTCTTTTGGGTGGGCTTTGGTGCTCGCAGATCGAATGTTCCGTTGATATTTACTCTACGAGCATATCCATTTTCTTGCTTATGGATGTTGTTGCAGAGTGCTACATTTCTTCTCATATCTGTGTCTTCTTGGAGCGGTCTTTAGTGAGGTCCTTGCTTTATTTTGCTCCATATTTGGTGTCCCTCCCTTTGGTTTCTTTGGTTTGTTCACGGTTTGATGTATGCTCAGATCTGGCTCATTTCGGTGGCTGTTGATGTATTTTTCTTTCTGACGGGGGTTGTGCCAAAACTTTGAGGTCTTATCCTTGGGCGTGTAGTGCGGTTCCATCACTTTGAGGTCCATGGAGTGGGCGTGTGGTTCCTGGTCTTTCTGTTGTTGGTTGGGGTCTTCATCGACATTGCTGCTTTCTGGTTCAGTTGATGTGAAGGATTTCATAGCTCTATGACCTGGTCCTTCTGGCCACCAGAGTTTATTTTTGGAGTGTATTGTGTGGAGTGTTATTCTATGACGAGCTCTCTTGTACTAGGTTTCCAACCTAGTAGGGGTTTCTATCAACTCCTGTCTATTTTCTTTTTAGCTCTCCAAACATTTTTTCTTAGTCTCTTTGGGATCTTAACCTAGTTTTGGGTTGCACTTTTGCACCTACATAATGTAATTTGGTTCGCTTTGGATGAATAAAATTAATCTTTTTTAGAGGAAAAAAATATATGTATATGTTTGTTTTAAAAAAAAAAAATTATTCTTACTTAAAATTGAATTGATTTAAATTGAATATATATAGTAAGTATGTTTATACTTAAACTTGAATTGATTTAAATTGAATATGAAAAAGATATATAATATATATATATGAATGAAAGCTATATATAATATATATGTATTAAAAAATATATAATAATGTTCATACTTAAAATTGAATTGATTTAAAATTTAATATGAAAGTTATATATAATATATGTATAAAACGATCTATATAATAGATGTACCTAAAAAAACGCATGTTTATACCTAAAATTGAATTGATTTAAATTTAATATGAAAGAGATATATAATATATGTATGAAAAAGATATAATATTTGTACTTCTTAAAGTTGAATTGAGTCCATAACAATTTAATATAACAATTTAATATAGGAAAGAGATTTGATGTTTGTACCTATTTTATAGGTATAAAAAATATGTAAAAATTATATTTTATGTTGTGATTTATATATAAATTTATAAAAAAAATTAAAATAAAAAAAGTATGTAAAAATATATTTTATATTGAGTAGTATAAAAGTTATAAAAAATAAAATTAAAAAATATTATTAGAAATAAAATTAAAAAGATATATATTTTTTTTAATGAGAATGATAGAAAAGAATGTTGTTTATTTATTTATTTAAAAAAAACATTTTTGTCATATGTATACATTAATGATATTTTATTTAATTTATGATATTAAATGCATTTTTTTTCTTTTTTTTATAGTTAAGTAGTTTTAGATAATCTTTTTTAAATGGATTAAAATCAAACATATATAAATAGAAATTATTAGATATATAGCTCAGTTATCAGTTATAAGTTACCATTGCACACTAAAATATATCCATTTTAATTTATCATTTTTTTATCATTTAAATGAATTAAAATTTAGTTTTTTATTTCTCTTAATATTTAATAAATTTAAAATTAAAAGATAAATATAATTTTGGGAATGCATTGCAGAATCCAGCAGCTATTTTTTCAGTACAGAGTGAATTGTAATGTGGAGATAAAGCACTGAAGTCTACAATCTTAACTTTCAGTTTTCTTTTCACTAAAATATTAAAAAAAATGTGTATCAAAGATTTGTGCTTAGATTCAAAGCACAGAATCTACAATCCCTAACTTTCAGTTTTCCTTTTCACTAAAATATTAGAAAAATATGTGTCGAAGATTGTAATGTGGAGTTAAAGCACTGAAATCTACAATCTTAACTTTCAGTTTTCCTTTCACTAAAATAATAGAAAAAATTTGTGTCTAAAATTATAATCCTTTACCATTTTTTCTAATAAAATGAATAATAAATTTTTTTAATTGATTTAAATTAAGGTTTAGAACAAAAGAGGAAAAAATTAATAATTTTAGGCACACATATAACCTGTTTCTAATTCAAAGTCATTTTGTAAAAGTGAAAGCTTGCCTCTTACAAACTGCTAGTCATTCCAAGATATGTGGTTTGAATTATTCCAAGTTATGTGGTTGGATATAGTTTTTATTTAATAATAATAATAAATAAATTTACAAAAAAAAAAAAAAAAAAAAAAAAAAAAAAAAAAATTAACAAAAAAAATTATAAAAAAAACACAACACTTAAAAGTGCTAAAATCTAATTCCATTTCAAATTAATAAAATATAATTACCAAAGTTTAATATAATAAAAAAATTATCTTATAAATGATAAATAACTAAAAAAAATATTCTATGCTATAAACTCTCCGAGTAAACTCACAATCCACATCCCTAAAATGCCGACGATTCAGACAAGTAAACTCACAATCCACATCCCTAAAATCCCGATTTAGGGAACGGATCGAATGATTAAAACTAGTGCCAGATTCCGATAGATACGGGGCGACTTGAGCGCACCCTATACCGCTCCTGCCACGCACCATTACTTTGTCGTGGCCCCACATGAGCGCAAGAAAACCGCCCTGTTGCTTTCAATGGCGGTGCATTTTCAGAGCCTCTTTTTACGGTCACCGACACGTATGCAGCTTTTTCCTTACCGGTCAAGTTTGATACTTTGAGTCGTGCTAACACAGTCCAGATCAAGCTGCCACTGGAACGATCCTCTCATTCGCCTATAAATAAATTTAGCTGATACGGGGAAAACCCATTAACAGAGATTTCATCAATCAACTACTGGCAGCGCGCGCCTTAATCATGTAAGAATTTCTGTAATGCTCTTTTAGTTCCGAATTCTCTCTGATATAGAAATTAAAATGTTACATGAATGAAGGGTTCTTGTGATTCTAGGTATTTGTATTTGATTCTGAATTTGTACCCAATATTTGTTGCAGTTATGCAGATGATGAGCAATGCTAAAGAGAAGCCACTCGCCCAATCTCCGTCTGTTGATTTCCATGACGTTTGCGACATGGAGAAAAAGGAATGTCTGAATAATTGCACGATCCTGTATCGTTTTGCCTCAAATGATCTTCAGAAGTTCTCAATCTTACATCAAGTGTTTGGAGCGTGCAACGTTATCAAATTGATTCAAGTAAGTTGCAACTGAATTCCAGAGAAGATTTCCCCTATTACCTGTTCTCGCCTTCTTTTTCTTCTAGTTCTCAACCATGCTTTCCCAAAACCGAAGGCGGATTCATCAATTTCTGCTATCGTCCAAATTTTTTAGGCCCTGTAAAACAAGAGATTCCAAATATGCTTAACCTAATCTTGTAATCTCTGGCGCTGTCTCAGGATCTCTCCCCGGATCAGAGAGTTGATGCTGTCAATAGTATGGTCTACGAAGCAAGTGCAAGATTACAGGATCCAGCATTGGGTTGTACAGGCATTATATATGATCTTCAACGCCAAATATCAGTGCTGGAATCACAAATAACTACAACACGGGGAATGATTCAGAAAATACGTCTGCAAGAGGCCGAACTTCTAGCCTCCATCCCAGGATTTGGCACTGCAAGTGAAGAAGATACCACGGGTATTGGGCATCACTGAAGAGACGATGTGACGAGGACAAGCATGTTTCGATCGGTCAGTGGTGGGTTTTAAAATAAATACAAAACTGGCGTCATTTGGTACTTGACTTTTGTACATTGGAAAATTTTGGTTCCTTCTTGTCTTCCATTGTAGGTGTATAGGTGCATGCACACCTACGAGCATTCCATACCTGTAATTGCTTGCTTTTTGTTTGTAAAATGGGCAATACAAGGTAGAAGAGACAGTATTTTCTGCTTCAAATGCACCTCTGTAAAAGTGTGCACATGGTATGAAAGTTTTATAATTTTTTTTTATATATATTTTTTTATTTTTCTGAAATGGTAAAAAATCATTTTATTTTATTTTTAAATTTTTCATTTTTCTCTTCTAAGTGCGGGATAGTTAGTGATCAGGTGTATTTGTTAACTGTTTGAAACTTGTAGGGACAAAATCCAGCCATATTAAGGATAACTGCTAACTCAGACAAACTAGCAAAAATTTTTTATTAAGAATTTACACTTTTACTGGTTGAAATTTGTAAATAAAAACTGTTTTAAAAGTTTAATAATTTATAGTACTGTTTTTCATTAAAAAAAAATTAAATGCACCATTTTTTAATTTGTTTAATTTAGTTTAAAATTTAACAATTTTTAGGCGTTTTATTTTTTAAAACATTAAAAATTTAAAATTTTGAATTTTATATTTTAAAGATATAAATTGTACATTATTATAATGAATTTAATGTTAAAATTAAACATTTAATCATATACCAAATTAATAATAATGTTTTTACTCATATACCAAATTAATTATAATATTTTTATTGCCAATTGTTAGATAGAATTAAAAAAAAATAATTAATATTTTTTTTTAGGAGTATATAAAAAGATAACTTTTAACATTATCCCGACAAATGAGCCCAAACTAGAGACCAAAGATTTAAAAGAATAATTAAATAAATTATAAAACATTATTAAAATAATTATAAAGAGATTTTAATATAAATACAAGAGCTATTATCCTTTAAGCTACACCACTTTTTGGGGTAAATTATCTTTGGATAGACACAACTATATTTTTTTGTTTGGGATAACCACTTTGTTATTGACATTAAATTCGTTGAAAATCACAATCTCGAAGAATTATTGGCAAAACTATTACCCTTAAATCTCGAAGCATGAGTATCTTTGAAGGGTACCACTCTATATTTGGTGGGACTTAGTCATATTATTGACATAAATTTGTGACACAATCTGTCTTGAATGTTAGTGATTAATCCTGGTATGGTAGGAATTATAAGTCAATGATGATGGCCTTTATTTTAATGTGGATTAATAATGACTTAGTTTAAATTCTTTTTTTACAATTTTTTTTGGTTTTTTACAATTTGTAAAATATAGTCCACAGAGATTTAGAAGATTAGTGGATTTACATATTGATTGGTTTAGATTACATGTTGATGCCTTGGGGTTTTGGGGGGCTGGGTCAGTTTATACTTGTTCAAAGCGTGATTTAAGCAATGTAAAGGTGTGATTCAAAATATACAGCGTTTAGACTAGGAAGTTAACTTGATATATCAGATTTGAAGGGATGATTCAAGGTACTTGCACAACTAATTTGAATATGGTGTAAAAAACAAAGATGTAGGAAATTGAATTAGAAGCTTCATTTATTCTAACAATGGTGCTGTTTTGTGAAATATAATGCATATATTCACATTAGTGCAATGGTTTACTGTACCTAAATGACAATTTTTTGTACAATTGTACAGAGTACAATGTGTTTTATTTTTTATTTTTTTTTTCCATGGAAAAATTCATGAATTTTATTAGCAGAACAAAATTAATACAGATTATTATTTTCCTGGCTATCCTTGGCTACATTACTTATTTTTTCTGATCCAGTTCGCCAAAACTCGACTTACAGGCTTCTATGAGACACATTCCCGTGACTGATATGTGGTTCCAAAATAATAACCAGCTAAAAAGTTCTAACAGTCTTGACCCCACAATGGTCATTCTATTACTATTACATTGTAATCAATATTTCAATCAAAAAAAGGTAAAAGAGGTTCCTCCTCATCCGAGGATATTGTCAGCCACCTATATTTTGTCATTCGTTAAATGTTCTATGATAGAATCCTTGAGTGCCTGCAGGTTTGAATTCTACTATATACCATTGGCCATAGTCTAACTGTGTAGCCTCCTTGGAAAGTATGTCTGTCAGTTGGTTCCTTTCCCTGTATATATGAGAAAAAGAGATATTGTTAAATAAACTTTTGATACGAAGTACATCCTCTAGTAGAGGAAGAAAGCGAGAGATTTGGAATCTATGTTTTCCATTAGCCCAGTTGATAATAACTAAATAATATCCAAAGACTTGTAAAGTTTTGCATCCCTGTTATACAACAAATAACAAAAGAAGTTTTAGTGCAAATATTTCAGAGTAGTTGTTTGTGCCCAGGCCCAGACTCGCTTTGAGGGTGAAGTAGTGTGCATGTGAGAAATGGAGACAACCTCCCCCACCGCAAATTATTTGATCGGATGAGGAAGCCCCATCAAAGCATCCCCACAGAGTATTACTATCGGGTTCCACCTCCCTCATATCTCTGAGAGGGGCCACAGTGTCCCTACCCAACCCCAAGAAAGATTAAAAGAGCCCTGGTTTACACAGCTCTTTCTACCGAGAAGGGCGCATCCTGAAATATTTGGCCATTCCAGGTGATCCATATCCCCCAAGCCAGAATAAAAGGGAAGGCTCGATAGTCCTCTTGGCCTCGTTCCCGCAACCAATTCTGTAGGGCTAATTCGAAGGTAATTCCCTGTCGATTCTAGAGGGAGGGCATTAGTGTCCTAGCAAAGGCCCAGACATCCGTGACAAAAGGAAAAGTAGGAAAATGATGTTGGATCATGTTGTCATTGATGCAATGGTTTGATTGATTGATTTTTTTTTTTTTTTTTTTGTCTAATTTATTTGTTATTGATTGACTGATGATTTATATAATATAATATGTATTTTTCCTTGATGAGAATGCATAGATGAAGATGGATCAATGAGTTTATCATTGATACATGATGAATGGATCGATGTGGTTCCATTGGTATATGATACATTGTTGGAAAAATGTATAGATGAATCATTATTGTCATATCATGATTGATAAAAGGTGCACAAATGGATGAACTCCAAAGTGGTCCCTTATGGGTGAAATCCCTCACGGGAAGACGCTTTGCGGATTAGATGCTCCTAGAAGAATGGTTGGAGGGACCCATGCTCTCATTATTGTCTTATCATGATTGATAAGGTGTACAAACAGATGAACTCAAAATTGGTCCCCCTATGGGTGAAGCCCTCACGGGGAGGCGCTTTGCAGTTGAGTTATCCTAGAAGAAAGGTTGGAGGACCCATGCTTGTATGAGGAATAGAGATAAAGATAAAGGAAATTGTTGGTGAAACTATCCTAGATGGATAGTGCTTGTCATACCATTTCTGGTGGTATGTGGAATGTCATAACTCCTCCTGGTTTAAGGAGTTATGGCCTTACGAGATAGATAGCCCTCACATGAAGGCTTGAAGTTCCCAAGGTCAAAGAAGTGAAGTGACCTGAAGAATGATAAAGTGAGATGACTGAATCAAGAAGGAATATTTATGGAAAGTGGTTAACCCTAAAATAAAGAGCTAGGATAAGTGACCTAGAAGTAGGTTAATATTATTTATTCAAGGTGGATTATTTAAAATTATCAAGGAGGAAGTGACAAGATCAGGGAAATGAAATTAAAGGATAGGGTGACAAAGATCAAAGGAAGGAATATTTATGGAAGAGTGGTTAACCTAAAATAAGGAAGAATAGGTTAAGTGACCTAGAATGGGTTAATATTGTTTAAAATGATAAATTAAAGTGAAAAGTTAGGGTGGATTATTTAAATAAATCAAGAAATTGACCAAAATCAAAATGAAATAAAATTATGGTGAAAGAATTCAAGGAAGGAAATATTTAAAATGATAAAGTATTGGAGAACTTTCTATTTATGGAAGAATGCTGGAAAATAAGGAAAATGGAGTTCATTGATGACCTAGAGAATGGGTTAAGTGACCTAAAGTGGTTAAATTGACCTAGGACAGTATAAATGAATGTAATGGTCTCTTGTAGATCATCCTTTTTTGTGGATCAATGGGAGAGAGCTTCTTGTGAGATATATTTTGGAGTATTGATGGAAGCTTCATGAGAGCTTCTTAGGCATTTTTGGTGTGGAACACTTGAGGGTATTGAAGATCTATAGGTGACTGGGGTAAACAAAGGATATCTAAGCCTAGAGTGTGGGGAAAGTGAGAGAAAGAGGCCGAGAATGCAAGGAAGGATAATTCTTTTGATGGTGCTTTCTAAGGTATGTATTTACAGGTCATCTCACCATTTTCATATAACTTTTTCTATAATGATTCATATCCTGGGGTAACATGAAGTGAGAAAACATAGCCAAGTATCTATGGTTAAAATTCTGTCAAGGTCGTTTTAGTTTGGGACTTACACTCCGTGAAAATAGGGTTTGTGGCTAGTCCTGAAACTAGATCAAAATCAAGTGTTTGGGGATAAAGAAACGTCATAGCTTATTCATAGCAGATCCAAATTCAGGAAGACCAATTGTGTTGGTTAAAGTACAGTCCTGCAGTATGCTCTGTAACATTTTAGGATCTATTCATCAAATATTTTGTGTAGGGTACGCTCTACAAAGATTTAAGCTCTCTAGAATAATCCAAATTCAGAAGGTATGCCATTTTATATAACTCCTTTTCTAGAATGATTCAAACCAAAAAAAAAAAATTGCATAAAACACACTGAAAGAACATTGTATCAGTTTCATATTTTATTCAGTCTGAGTACAAAGTTATGATTACTTCAAGTTGGGTTGTTGTTTCATCCAAAACTAGTCATCGTTGAGACAAGCAGTTGATGAGTTGGCACATACATGGTGTATAGTTGATGATGTTGGTACATATTGATGATTCATTGTTTTCATGAGAAGTTGATACATGATTGGTATATACTTGAGTACATATGGTTGGATGCACTTGTTTATGGTACAGGTTGATTACAGGTTGTTTTGGAGTTGGTGCATGGTTGATGCTCATGGTTATGGTACAGATTGATATATGTTGAGGGATTGTTGCCTCATCTCAGTTGGTGCTAAAAGAATGCAAGATGGAGTCTTGAATATAGAGTTGGTTCTCTTGTGGTTTACTTTCTATTCAATTGTGCTGATATAAACCCCAGGGATTATGAGTCCATAATAAAAAGAAAATTGTACATACATCTTTCTTTTCTTGATCTATGTAGGTGATGACTTGTTGATGATATATTGCTGGTAGGTTTATATATTTGTTGATATGTGCTCACATCCTAACTGGTTATAAACTTGTAATGGGTAATGAATAAATGTTGAATGCTAATTTGATGAGTTTTGTGCAAGAGGAAGTTTTTGGAAAAAGATCCACACATGTTTTCTTATATTAGTGGTAGGTGTGTCCAATAGAAAAGGTGGTCCACCGATTCTATATGGGATTTGCACAGCCCCCCCCCCTCTAAGTGTGGTAGGTGTGTCCAATAGAAAAGGTGGTCCACCGATTCTATATGGGATTTGCACAGAGCACAATGACCCGGTCTTGAAAAAAGACGTCTTTGTAAGTTGTCCCAGGTGGGAAATTTGTTGGCCAATATTGACCAAATCAATAGTTTCCCTTTAGCTGGACATTTTATTTTCCAGATTTTTTTCCACCACCAGAGGGGGTCCCTTTGGAAAAGATCCACACATAAATTGATATAGCCGGAACGCGGGGTGTATTCACCGTCGCTGACTCCATCCCAAAGAAATTCATCATCTTTGTCCACCAGTCGAATAGAGGCTGCATGAAGAGCCTATGTGTACCTATCCCAGTGAATCAAGTCCGCCTCTGGGAGGCCAAGTCTATTCCCTGTCGGCCATCCTTGGTGCCACAAATCTGTCTGTAGGGGGTCCCCCACTTGTGCTAGCTGATAGTATCCTGCCAGTGCCAACCTTAACCGAATCATGTCCGGTAAAATATGGCTCAGTTGGGATCCCAGGCAAGGGTCCAAACCAAGACGAAATTGTCTTCCAGAGCCCACTCTCCACATCAAACCATTTCCCACCAAGTCAAAGGCCTTGATCACAACCTTCCAAATGATAGAGGCCCCTGATGATGTTTTGGAAGGAATGCGAATCCATTCAAGGATAGAGAGTGGAGCTATATATTTTTGTTGTACTATCTATGTCCAAAGACTGTTGATCTTAATCAATCGCCAGGACCACTTTGCCACAAGCACTTTGGAGAAGGTGAAGATATTTTTTAAACCCCAACCTCCTAGTTCTTTTGGCGTAGTAATACGTTCCCAACGAACCCAAGGTAAGATTTTTTTTTCCTTATGTCCCTGCCACAAAAACTCGAAGCACATCTTCCGTATGTTTTCCAAAATTCTTTTTGGAATCCATGCTAACAACATCCAGTATACCGAGATGGCCTCTAGAACTGCTTTAATTAGTACAAGTCGCCCTTCCCTAGAAAGCCATCTGTGACTCTAGCCCTTGAGCCTTTTTTCAATTTTTGTAATAAGCCACCCCTAGTCGGTCTTCCGATAGTCGTTTGGTTTTAGTTGAAAGCCAAGGTACTTCAATCCATCATCTAGATCAAAAAACCCGAAGGGGAGGCGAGAAGTAATGAGTAGTGACTCCTCCATGGATAGGAAGGACAATGTGATACTGGATTTTTTATTGTTGATTTCCATGCATGTAGCTTGTTTAAAAAGTAGAAGCCCTTCACTCAACTTTTCAATATCTTGCATGGTTCCATCAAAGAAAATTAATATGTCATCTATGAACAAAAGGTGTGAGATGTATAGTTCTGTAGAGATTTTTATGCCTCTGAAGGTCCCTGCTAGATTTGCCTCAATCAAGAAGCGACTAAGGCACTCGACGACCAGGAGAAAGATAAGTGGAGATAAAGGGCATCCCTGTCTAACTCCTCGCTCCACTGTAAAGAAGGACGAGGCAGGCCCATTGATCAATATAGAAAAGGATACTAAATTTAAGCAATCCATAGTCCAGTTTGTGAAGGCTACCCCAAAACCGAGGTGTATCAACAACATTCGAATATATAGCCAATTTACTCTGTCAAAAGCCTTTGAGAGGTCGATTTTAATGACCGCCCCTTTGAGTTTCTTTCTTTTTAAACTGTGGAGTCCTTCCTGAGAAACCCTGATGGCCTTGTGGATCTGCCTACCTTTCAGGAATCCGAACTGTACAAGTGAAATATGCTTGGAAAGTATGTCTTTTAATCTTCGACTGATGACTTTTGAGATAAATTTTTAGATGCAATTGCACAAGGAGATCGGGTGAAAGTCATCAAAGGAAGTTGGTTTGTCTAATTTGGGTATTGATCCAATGAAGGTAGCATTAATTGGCTCATGTATACACCCATTTTTCCTTGACTCCTCCACTATCGACAAAATGTACTTCCCTAAGAGATCGAAGAAACCCAAATAGCATTCAATCGGCCAACCGTTTGGTCCCGGGCTCTTCCCTTTATGGAAGGAGGTCATGACAACCAACAATTCCGCTTCAGAGAATTCCATCATCAAAGACTCTCGCTCTTCCTCTTCCACAAAACTAGGAAAGAGCTTGACCGCTTTCACAATTTCAGTAATGGAGGATCCTGCCTATGCCTTGAATTTTTTTTTGAAGTGCATAATCCCCATTGAGGCGAGACCCTCAAAAGTATTGATCAATTGTCCATCACCTTGGCTAAGGCTCCAAATTATGTTATTCAGTTTTCGTCCCTTAGCATAAGAGTGAAATTTTTTTGTATTCTCATCCCCACTAGCGATCCAAAGTGCACGAATTTTAAGTCGCCACAAGGCTTCATTTTCAGTCAAGATAGTTCTTCGTCGAAGTTCCAATTGAACCAGTTCCTCCCTTGTCTCCCTGGAGAGGAAACTTTGGTCAGGATTGACCTTCCCATCCAACAACAGTTTCTCTAAGTAGTGAATATCCTTATCCTCTTTTAATTTTTTCTCATGTGCCCAGGAGATAGTTTTATGCTTGACTTTTCTCAAGTTTTCCATAAAGTGAATAGTGGCATGGGTATTTTGTTCAAGGCTGAAGGGAGTCCATAGATTTCGCACCAGTGCTTGGTACTCATGATCCTTTATCCATCCTTCAAAAAAATTGAAGGGGTTGGGAGTCCTTCTAAGCCTGTTACACAATTCCAAAACTATCGGATTGTGGTCCGAGTCACCAGAACAGGCTACCCATTGTCACGAAAGTGCTATTGAATCTAGTAACTCTTCCTGCAGGAGGAAACGATCCAGACATTTTGCAACACGTGCATCCCCAACCCTCAAATTTCGCCAATTCGGCTGTAAATTCGCCTGCTCTAGATCCAATAGTCCATGTAGGTCTAGCAAGTGTGTAAAATAATCAGTCAAAGGGTCCAGGGTAGAATGAGGGCTCCAAACTTCAGACGCTCCTAAAGAAAATTTTAGATCCCCACGCACAATAACAACTCATTCAGTAAGCCAAGAGCTCAAATCCAAGGAGTCCCAGTATCGTTTCCTATAAGAATAAGGACCATAGATATTGATAAGTAGCAAGGGGTGGCCCAACTCTGCTGAAAAAATATTTAGTCCAAGACCCGATTCAAAGCCCCAAATTCGTTCACATTTACATCTCTTTAGCCGTCAACCTATGGCTAGTCCCCTAGAGAGTCCCTTTGCATCCAAAACAACAAAGGACCATCTAGGAAATAAGGATTCCAAAGTTGAGACCACTTGTTCACTTAACCCCAAGGTTTCTTATAGAAAGAGAACATCCGGATTAGTAATCTCAATCAATCTTTTTAGAGACTATTTTTTTTTGGGGCTCACTAGTCCCCTATAGTTATAGGAGAGGATTTTCATATGGGAACCAAATCATGGGGTTGTTTTTCTCTAAGCTCCCATTCAATGGAATATTGTCTGCCAGAGGCCACATCAATCTTGGATCGGTCATGTGCCAGTAAAAGGTGAGATTGCCTACCACGACCCCTTGTCAATGATGGAGCTCGAGGAAGTGATCCAAATCTCGATCTAGGAGGGTTTTTTGCACCCTGTTATCGCACGGTTTGTAGGAAGGGTTTAGATAGCTTGAGTCAAGGCTTGAAACCGGCGTAACAAGAGCTTCCCCACCCACTGTCACCTCGATGGGGAGCTCTTTCTATTTAGGATGGCAAGTCCAAGGGAGACATCCCTAAGCAATCTGGTTTAATGAAGGACTAAAGGTATAATGGATCAAAGTAAGAAGTTCCCCCCTCACAGATTGCTACCCAAAAAGATGAGATAGTCAAAGAGATCTTCCACTGGATGGCACCTGTTTGTGAGACAAGACAAATAAACTAGAATATGTCCTGCAGTGGGTTAGTACTTCAAAGCATTGATGACTATCTTCAAATATACATATGAGCAAATGATTAGATGTAATTATTGACGAAGTCAATGATTACCCAAACAAAGGCAAATAGCTTATGACACTTCTTCAATAAATACAAAGATATAATGGCATTCAGTGTGTAAGGTCAAAACCTTGTATTATACCATAATGCAATTTATATCATAAATCTGCTCACAATAAATATATTTGATGCGTCACTCTTGTAGAAAGAGGGTGATGTCAGCCCTATTAATAGGTTGATTTTGAAGGAAAAGAGAGGAACATTTTGTCAATCAAGCATGAAAGAGTGAACACCAACTCAAAACCTATCAAAAGCTGATGATAAAGGGCACAATGTTTCAAGCCAAAACAAGAATCCAAACAAGTGTGACGTCACCTCTATATTTCTTATATAACCATGATGTCAGCCTTAGAATCAAATTGATTTGAAAGACAAAGAGTAAGAAGTTTTGTCAAATTAGCTTATAGATGCACTTAATACCTCAAGGTCTATCAAATGGAGGTGACAAAGTCAAAACGTTTATGTCCAAACAAGAGATCAAGCAAGGTATGACGTCACCTATATAAATTTTGTTGCAGGGTTAGGGTTAGCTAGCCAAGAAGTGGACGTTGTGGCTAATTCAACCAATGAAAACTTGTTAAACCTCTATGGCTATGATAAGATGACTAGGCTGCACTTTTCTATCCAAACACAAGTTCAAAATCAGCAAGACGTCATCTTATTAGGGTTAGTTC
>SNQJ01S0043106.1:75162-95205 GCA_010110895.2 Picea sitchensis | reverse complement strand
ATGCATACATGAGAAGGTTATAATGATCAAATATGACACATACCATGATACCTCGAACCAATTACCTCATGGAGCAAGAGTCCTCTCTGATGCAAGCCCAGGCCGGTAGTGATGGAAGCTGGTACTGCTGACAGGACAAAGCTGGCTGAGAAGAAGAAGAGATGGGCCCTCCAGGGCCATGCTCAAGTCGCTCCTGCTCTCGGTACTCCATGTCTAGGACCATGTGGGCCTCGAGACATGATCTCCTAATTATCCCTAGATATCGGGGATAACACACCCCAGATGTCTAAATCCCCAGATAAAATAGTCATGTTCTGGAGAGAATAATGTATCAGAAAGGGAGGGAATCCCGCAGAGGTCCGAAGTAGTAGGAAGGGAGAGGTTGGGTCCCAAAGAAAAATCCCCATAATAAAGAGCCGAAAGACCTAAACCCTCAATGGGAACCATGGAGGGAAGGCCCAAAGTCACCCCGAGAACCCCTGACAGCTAACTCAGAGGGTCTGAGGGAGTAGCAATTGATGGATGGAAAAGAGCTCCAACAGGAGAGAGGTTGCAAAAAGCCACCTCAAGACGAGGCAAGGGGAAAGGCAGAGGAAGACCCACTTAAGAACCAACTTCCAACCCCACCGAGCCCGATGGAAATAAAATATCAGAAAAAGTAGATTCAAACGAGGGAAAGGAAGATTGTTTCTTACCCAACACCATTAGCGACCGAGGGCAAGCTAAGTTTGAGGACTTCTGAACCTTTTCTTGCACCATCTCTCGAACATCCGGAGGAACACCTATCAATGGAGAAGAGTGTTATCTTAAATCTATGTCCTAATCCCGGGGCTGTGAGGCCACGGTATGAGCTCCCCCAGAGCCCCCAGTCCCCCTAGCCGCATGGCCTAACCCCTGGTCAAATCCACCATCCCCTGAACCCTGTGTATTTTTTTTGAAGGGCAGTTTGCAGTCAACAATGCCATTCCCATAAGCATGGCATCTATGGAACCTGAAGGGTATACCTTCATAGTCCAAGGGTTGAATGAAGGAACCAAAAGTCGTCACAATAGTCAATTCCTTTAGGAGTCTCAGTCGAATATCCAACCTCATTAAGATCCTAGCCATGGACATAATGCTTGTCTCTTCGAAAGAAAAGTCTGCATCCAAATATTCCCCCAACATGTTCCCAATTATCGAGAAATGAACAGGGCTCTAGTACTGCATAGGGATACCCCGAGAGATGAACCCAGATAGGGACCACATCCACCCGCTCTCGCTTTGCATCAAATCTTGGAGTCCACTTCTTCATAAGGAGTACCATCCATACTCCAAGTTTCGGAAAGAACCCAGTTGACATATGAAGTGGCTGAAAAGATGAAAGAGAACCAGCCCCGAGAAAGTAATCAAATACTAGGTAATACAGAGAGATTAGAGCCCTAAGAAGATTCCATCCATGACCACAAGAAAGGAGAGCCAAACTGTTTCCCACGCTCCTGACCCACCACTTTCAATTTTGAGAACTCAACCACTTGATCCATGTCGATATCTTCACTAAATACTAGGCACTCTGAGTCAGTTCTTTCCTTTGCACACTGAGGGCCTCTGTTCACCCGATGCTTTGAAGATCCAAAAGCTTCCAAACAATCGCGGCCACAACCTCTCCCACAGGCTGTATCTATGGATCCCAGACGAGGTGGAGACAAAAGCGGCCCTGTATCCCCTACCAGAGAAGAAACCTTATTAAAGAGACCTCCAACAATTTATGTCGGTTCTAGAAAATACCCAGGATTAGAAATAAATTCTGAAGGAGAGAAATGTGCACAAGTAACTGTCTCCTGTAAGGATTTTGGTTGTGTGCCCCAGTAGTCATCAGCCAAAAGAGTTCCCGGATCGGATCCGAAGCAAGTAAAGTCCCCCTCTGATAGACCCCGAGGGGGTCCATCCCAGGAATAATCCCCGACAAAGTAGCCACCGACAGCTCGAAATCCAAACCATCCGAATACGACAAGGCCAAAGTGGTGTGAATCCCCAATTCCAAGTGAGATGTCAGGTTATTTTCCAAACCCACTGGGTTCACCTGTTCAAACCCCAATGGAAAACCAATAGAGGGAGCTGGTTCCATTGTCCCAAGACTGTCCACCGCCACACCCGATCTCTGCAGTGATCTCACGTACCCCACCATCTCCATCCCGAACCGCCAAGTGTAGAATACAATAGGCCCTGGAGATCAAGAAAACTCTTCTTCTGAACTGAGAACACCCTGAATCTAGATAGGGTTCCCACCAAACCCCCGAATGTTTCAATCAAGGTGTGGAGAGAGGGCCTCAAGCACTAATCCCCAGCCTGTCAACAGCCATACCTCACCGGTCTCATCCACCATTGTCAAAGATTCCACCCATCTCCATTAATCTATCCATCCAAGTCATCTTGCCATGTCCATCATCGGGCAGGTACCATTCTCACTATCCATTTGGGATGATGATGATTGGCTCTTTCAACAATGTTTTTTTATGTTTGTGTGCTAGTACTTTTGCAATTTTTTTAATGTTAATTTAATATATTTTAAATTAACAAAGTCAAAAAAACTTTGAAATTATGAGGTTGAGCATTAGTACATGATTTGAGGGTCTTAACAAAACTAAAAAAAAAATATTTATTTTTAAAGTGTAGACCTTCATTTGTGGTAATACAACATATAACTTTTTTTTAAATGGGTGAAGAATGGGTAAAGGCGATCAACAATTACGACATGAATGAAATACCTATTTATTTTATAATTCTAAGATGTAACATCCTCGTTTTCAAACCTCAAACTAGCGATGTGCATTGTAAATGTGATGTATGGCCGAGAGCCAATATGTAAACAATGTAAAATGAAATATAATGAATGAAATGTATCGCCAATTGCAAATGGACACAAACGATGATTTGAGGATAAGTATCCACAAGAGGGGTCCAAGGGGGAGAATTACCCATATCTATTAAACCAAAACCCATTTCCTATTATTGTCTAAATTATCCTTTCCATGAACCTGTGTTCTAGAGCCCAATCATTGAATTCATGTAAGAGGGTTGGTGTGAGAGTGTTATAACCCTAAATTTCTCTAGACATGCCTACCTGACCTTTGGTCCCCTTGCATTTTTTTCCAAGCCACTACTGATTTTCTCTTCTAAAAAACCAAAATTTTGAAGATGTACGTGCCCTGCCCCACTATTGCTTGCGTACATATACATGTTGCACCACTACAACCCGGATATACTTGCAAAAGTTGCAAAAAAAAAAAAGTTGCAAGGAATTTGTTGATATTACGGGCTATTGGGTAGTTTCCTAACTAATCCACCGCCTTTATCCCATCACCGAACCAAATAACCAACCTTTCCCCATATTAAAGGAGGTGTTGGGGTATCATTTTACATCTAGACATAAGAACAATGAAACTCTTCCCGTTTCACATCCCCTCCCTGCCCAATTTATTGCAACCCTTTTGTGAGAATTGCTTCTACATTTCCCAATTATCCCTTCTTCCTCCATAAAAAACCCATTCAGTTGCCAAGAAGAGATCATAAGGTTGAGAGGATAATCCATACAAAGGTGCACTTGGAGCTTGGTGAAGAGGAGCCCAGACTAGGTTCGTGGAGAAGTAGCCAGATTTGATTGTAAAAGGTATAATCATTGATTTATTAATAAAAGAATTACTTTTCTTGTCCCAAATCATGGTGCATTGAATGCTTTTGTTGGTTTATGTTCTAACATCTAACCTTAATTTGTATATGGAATAACATGCTTATCATTTGTTGTTTGTAAATATTTGGATGCAGGCCAGCCCTGGGAGGAGGTGTGCAGTCACTAAATCTCCCAAGTGTGAGGAGGTCATCACCAGACATAGAGTAGAGGTATAGTTACCTGACCTTCCTCATCTTTGCTTTCCTTGTATGAGTTTTGGGTATGTTTGGGGTAGTTAGAGAAGCAGTTGAATTTGAGATAGTTAATTGATCTGCCTACATTATGAACCCTAGTGTAGTCATAGGGGGGTTTTCCCTCTAGAAGAACTGACATCCATACTGGGGAAGCCTTTAGGGTTTTAAGGGATTTTCGGATTGTTTGATTGGTTTTTCTTCCTTTTGAGTTTCTATTGAGTCTTCTGAGTCTTTTAAGGGATCCTGGTCACCTTCAGGTGCCATACCAGCTCTCCCTACCCTTTAATTCTGTTTTTTTTCTTTCTTTTTGAGAGAGTACAGAGGTGTATGGGCTCTACTGAGGGTTAGCACGCGTACATACATGCCCTGCTTGGTAGACAACCCGCGTACATATGCAGGCTGTTGAAGTACCAATACCGTACCAGGTTCAAGAAATTAAAAAAAGAAGAAGGAGGTAGTCAATCTCTTTCCTGATTGAGGTTTTAACTTCTCAAGGTTTCTTGATGTAGTTCAATGTCTCTATTTTGATAATCATAGCTTGGGTTAGATTTCAGTTTTCTTGTCTTTTTGAAGTTTCTTGTGTTTGCTTCTGAAAAGGTTTTAAGCGAGTCTTTGAAATTTTGATCTTCCTGTTTGGTTTCCTTTGTGATTCCCTTCGATCGACAGTGGGCCAAAGATCTTCTTCAGTCTTGTCTTGTAGTACTTTTTCTCCCTTTCATTTGCTTTGAAAAAAGAGAAAAAAAGATTTATTTCAAGTTTTTCTTGTTTGAAGCATTTTCAAAAAAAAAAGAAAAAGATTTTTCATTCTTAGTTTGGTAAAGTAGTTGGGGGTTAGTTGTTTTACTTGATAGGAAAAAGACTTTATTTTTTAAGTTCTTTACTGATTTCTTGAAACTTAAGTAGCTTGTAGTTGAGCAAAATTTCATTTTAGGTCTTCTTTTTAAAGATATTGAAAAAGTTAGCTATGAAAAAGTTGGTCACAAAGCGTCAGTTGTAAATATTTTACTTTTGAATAGAAGTAATTTTGCTTTCAGAGTTTCATATTTTTCTCCTGTTTTCATGTCTCATAGACATCACTAGTTTCACTGCCATATGCTTTGAGTTAAAAAATCCATTAAAATGAATTCTAAAACTAAAATTAATTAGACTTTTATGTTTGTAGGGTCAACCAACTAGTTTAGGGTTAGAGCCTTTAATTAGGTTGGAGAGGAAACTCTTCAAGGATTTTGAAAAAACATTGGAGTTAGAGCTAGGGAGTGTTAAAGTCCAGTGATGTGAAAGTTATCCAGGAACCCCATCTATCACAGGGGATAAACAAGAGGTCGTGTGAGGAAAGGAAATGAAGATAACCCCTCCAAAGTCAGACTAAACGTAGTGGGGAACGCATATTGAGTATTTGTCATGGGATACTATCGCTCACATTTTCCTACGGAGCTTCGTGGACCTCAAATCCATTCGAGACCCTCAATTGTCTTCCGAACCACTTGCTTTTGATACCCTTAGTAGGTTTCAGACTTGTTATCCTGCTCATTATGGTCCACCCGACTGTCGAATGTACCCTCCTAGTGACTGTTTGTGAGATAGAAACTTAGTTGTCTGTATTCTAGGGACTTACACAGGTGACTACGGGGGTATTCCACAGTACCTAGGGTAGACGTCAAGTCACACTTTGCAAAGTATACCCAGAGGGTGATTCCATGTTCGAGTTTCACTTGCACTGCTAATTTTCTCTAGTGTTGGTTGGCGTAACTATTCTTCCAACTAGATAGTGGTTTGATTGGTTTACCTTATAGGAATATTTTCAGTGTGTGCTTGGTTTTAAATGTTAGTTAAATACTTATTGTTTCATTAATATTTTCACAAAGTGGAAGATCAAGAGCTCCATCGGTCGCAAAGGCTTCAAGGCATGCTACCAGTTGCATTAGACCCACCACTTCCACCGTTACGACGAAGACTTGACCAACAAGGGTCATTCGAAGCAACTGTGCCACAAGAAACTATGCCTGAGCCAGCTCTAAGAGGAGATTACTCGAATCCGAAGGAACCTACTGTTTCTGACCTTGGAGAGGAATCTCTTGGGCCATCCAACCCTCCGATCACCGACTTGTCAGCGCCAATATTGGTACAAGTTGTCCCTCAAAGGGTGACACATTACAAACATCAGATAATCTTACAAGAAGCTATGGAAGCAAATGTTGCTACTTCGTCCGGGAGTCCTCATACTCTCATTTCGACTACTACCATAGGGGGTATGTTTCATCCTAACCCACCTTCACCGGTCTGGACCACAGTGGTCTCGACCCCCTCTACCTCGGGTAGTGGTCTAATACCGTCATCCACGATGACCACTACTCTGTTTACGCAGAGTGCGATGGGCCCTCCATTTTCATATGGGATGTCCATCTTTGATTCAAACTCAGTCCTTTCTTACTCCACCTTAGAGACCATGGGTATGGGGGCAGGGAGCTCCAACGCTCTCGTGCAAGGTTCTACTGGGGCCACCTTAGTCCCTTTCAATGCTATCCCTTACAGTGGGGGTTATATACCTCCTCCATCCCCTTCGCTCAGTGGTGCTTTCCAGCAATCCATCAGGCCAAACACTAACTACAACTTGTTTGGAGAAGGAATTTTAGGATTTTTCGTCTTACACTACGCTAGTGGGATCCATGTCATTCTCTTTATTCGACGTGTTTGGTAATAATGATTTTTATTCAACTTTCACCTAGGCTGGGGGCAACCTTGGTTTCAGAAAACATAATCCTGTGCAGGGTACTATTCCTACACAAGGGGCAAGTACAAGAGTTTTATCCTCACAAGGACTTTGGAATACTTGGCAAGGATCAGTTCCCTCTCAAGGGATGTCGGTCGGGGGAAACCCCTTCTGTGGTCAATGGAACCCTGGGTAGGGCTCAGTACCCATGAACGTCAGATTGGCTGGGGGAATCCCCTTCCAAAATCCTTGGAACAAAACATAGGGAGAAATCCCCGCCCAACCCACGTCTTCCAATTACGATAATCAATCGATGATATCCCAACAAATGTAGTTTTCGTACATTGTACAAGGCCATGGTGTCTACCAGAATCCTATCCAGCAACCCAACTTTTCCTAGAAACCTAGTGCCAGTCAAACTCCAGGCCCGCTTTTTCCTATACATAGTACCCAACCCAAACTATCGTTTCTGGAAACGTTACATTTTCCAGACTTGTCAAGGTTCCTTAACGACCCGATTTGTCATGATCCGCGTTGGCCTCCCATGCTGACTAAGTTTCCCTCCGATATTCCCAAATTCGAGGGCAAGCTTGGCGAAGACCCAGGTGATCATGTAACAACTTTCCACTTTTGGTGATCGTCCAAATCACTATGAGATGAATCCATACAGTTGCATCTATTTCAACGCACTCTCACTGGGGGTATCGCAAAATGGTACATCGAGCTCGACCGCTCAAGATATTCTTACTTTAACGACCTAGTGATGGTTTTTCTAAACCATTTCCAGCTTCCAATGAGATACAATGTCGACACTGAATTGCTGGCCAATTTTGATTAGACTAAGGTTGATCATATCTCCGATCACATTCGAGAATAACATCGTCAGAAAAGATTGATTAAGGTACATGTTCTAATTTTTTGCTAGAGTGGTTCCTGAAAATTTTGGTACCAGTTGTATCCAAGGACATTGCAACTTCGAGAGTGTTTTCATAGGAAGAGGCGATAATGAGAGTGCAACAACTTGAACTGATTTACTCTTAGTCTAGCTTACTCTATAAGATCTTTCTAGATGCGCCATGGTACATCCTTGATAAGGACAAACACAAGTCTGGACCACATGTCGATGGTATAGTGGGCTCAGCACAAGGAAAGTCCAATGATGTATTGTCAAATCGATTGCAAAAATTGTTGATACAACAAACGGTGGCCAGCTAGACCTCCGGTTCGGTTGTTCCCCCTACCCAAACGTCAGATGTACACAGTGTGCATTCAAAGAACCCAAAGGCAAACCAACAAACTGAAGGAAAGAAAAAACAACGAAACAAGAAGGGTAAAGGGGACAAGAAGCCTAATAATAATGTTGGTGGGAGAAAAACAAAGAAGAGGAAGTCGAAGTATCCATGTAACTTTTGCTTGAAAGACCACCCGACTCACCTGTGCCTTCGAATTACGGAGGCCTAGAAGCTATTGGAGAAGCAACAACCTGCTGTGCTGATGAACCAAATTTCCACATGGGAAAAACATGGCTCAAGCCTCATCATCCTCAAGCGCGGAAGGGGGTAGCCAGGGACTCCCCACGTCTACTAGTAATACCTTGGTCACGAACATTTACATGATGAAAGGTGACACTTATATAGTGACCAGGGCACGAGATTAAAAAACGTCAGAATCTGTTGAAAAGGGTAAAGAAGCTACAAACCCACCAGTTCCTCTCTAGATTGAGAAGACGTTGGGAGAAACAATGACACGCATCCCGAAAGGTGCGTTCAAGAAATATTATCATAATCTGAACGCGAGGGCTACCCAGAATTACTCCGTGGTGGAGGATCTAGCACAAACCCATTGCATTATGTCTTCTTTGGAGGTCCTCTAGAGCTTCCCTTCGTAGAGAAAGGCCCTGTTATCTTCCTTGGGATATGCAGAGACTTGTAATCCAGAAGTGATCGTCCTCGATCCAATTGACTTGAAACCTCGTCTTCCTTATCACATTATGTTTCAGATATTAATGGTTTATACCAAAAAATCTTTTACATGGAATATCTTCCGCACAGTGGTAGATGAGGGTGCCTTGACTTACGTGATGTTGTTGGCATGTTGGAAGGTCATAGGCCAACCTGTTTTGTCTACATCACCTACATTTCTTACTTCTTTTGATGGTCATTCATTCATACCACATGGAATCATTCCTTCTTTCCCCGTGCATTTAGGAGGAAAGAACGTGTGCGTCGAAGTTGAAGTGGTTGATGCACCTCTTGACTACAACCTTCTGTTAGGAATAAGTTGGACCTATGTAATGCATGCAGTGGTTGCCACAATATTTCGGGTCTTGTTGTTTCCACATGAAGGTCAAATTGTAACCATTGACCAATTGTCCTTCTCCTGTCCTGACCCTTCATCAGGGGCATCTGAGGTCCCGATGATTGACAACCCTCAACATGACACCATCAACGTAGGGGTTGGTTTTTTCCCATCGTTGATGGGTACTTTTGATTACCCACCTCCTTCTAGTGATGTCAAACTTATATCGACTCCCCCCGACTAGCCTAGGGCTGAAATTTTTCAAATATCGTCATTTTGAACGACTTACTTTCACGATCTGTGGACTCATCCTTTCCCATCAGCCTCGATGAAAGGGACATGGCATTATGGCATGGCCATGCACTTGTCTACGACATAAGTTGCATACAATATTGTCCAACAATATTCGGCCAACCCCGATCCAACTTCCACACAGGAGTTAGATCTAGTTCTCGAGCCTATCTGGGCTCAAGATTACCTAGCCACTAAAGATTATTTAGACCTAGTATTTCCCTCATATGAGGTGATTCTTGAGGCATTGACTAGTTCAGACAGACCTTGGGATGATCTCCATCACATATCTACTTTCTCCCGGAGTTAAGAATAATAGAGGCAGGTGAATTCGTGTTGACTATGACTGGAGATAGGCCTTGTCCTATTAATCCTCTGGCTATGCATGCAGTTTATGACGAGGGTAATATGGCGAGTATCATTGAAATGATCCCCATTGATATCTCTAGAACCCCTAGCATTGTGGAGAATTTTTTCGTCGGTGCGGACTGCTCCCTCGAAGAGATTTGAATTTATATGGATTTGTTTAAAGAATTATGCGACGTGTTTTCCTGGTCTTATGAGGAAATGTTAGGAATTGATCCAAGAATCATTGAACATGAGATAATGACTCATCTTGATGCCAATCCAGTCCGATAGAAGCTTCATCCGGTGAATCCTCAGAAAGCAACAACGATTAAAGCTGAAGTAGAGAAACTGCTTAAAGCAGGATTTATCTACCTCGTGCAGTTGACGGAATGGGTGTCAAACCCCATTCTGGTTAACAAAAAATAGGGTACGATTCGAGTGTGCATGGAATTCTGTGAATTGAAAAAGGCATGTCCGAAAGATAATTTTCCCACCCCATTCATCGATCAGATTGTCGATGAATGTGCAGGTTGTGAGGTATTTTCATTCATGAATGGTTTTTTGGAATATAACCAGATTTAGATCAAACCTAGACCAGCATAAAACAACTTTTATCTGTCCTTGGGGAACATTTTCTTATCATAAGATGCCTTTTGTCCTGAAGAACGTTGGATCCAATTTTTAGTGGGCCATGTCTTTCACTTTCCATGACCTTAGAGATATAGTCGAGGCTTATCTTGATGATATCGCATCATGATCTCACAAGAGTGTTGATCAAATGAAGTTTATGCATGACATCAGGTTGTCTCTTAGGTTTCATTGTTTTGACAACAAGGATCATGGTCGATCCTCTAAAGGTTGAGGTGATAGTTCAGTTGCCTCCCCCATCCACAGTACCCCAGCTTCAGAGCTTACAGGGGAAAGAGAAATTTCTTCGGCATTTTGTCACAAATTACACCGAGATCACTAAAGGGTTCATGCATTTATTCAAAAAGGGAGTCACTTTTTGTTGGGCCGAAGACGCTCAATTCTCTTTTGAAGCATTGAAACGCACCCTTACGTCTTCCCCTCTGCTCGGCCTCCCGATTATAACAGATATTTCTTGTTGTACTTGGTCGCTGCTGAGTCGACCATCGACATGGTATTGGTTCAGGAGGATGATCTGTTTGAGGAACACTTTATTTATTACCTAAGCCGAGGCTTGGTTGGGCTGGAGCTCAACTATTCCCATGTTGAGAATATTTCTTTGGCAACAGTGCATGATGTCCAGCGGTTCTGTCATTATATTCTGATTTGTAAGACCATTGGCATTGCCATTGTGAACTCGTTTCAATATGTGTTGACACAACGGGTCATTGGTGGAAAGATCAGTAGATGGATTGTTATCCTCCAGGAATTTGACTTGGATTTTGTTTCCGTGAAATCCGAAAAGTGATTGGTCTTTGCGGAACTTATTTCGGAACTTTCGATTGAATCCAATGATGACATGCCCGAAGAATCACCTATTAAAGGAGATATTTTTCTGATCGCATCTTCAGACCCTTGGTATGGAGATATACTAATCTACCTACAGAATTTGAAGTGTTCTACTTCTACTTCTTGTGATGAGCGTCGATGAATTCGCCATCAAGAACGAAACTATCTCATACTCAATGATACTTTGTATCATCGAGTTGTAGATTGCATTCTTCACTGGTGTCTTATACACGAAGAAGCATAACTCGTTCTGAACGTCTGCCACACTCGAGCATGTGGTGGTCATATTTTTGGGTTGGAAACATCCCAAAAGATTCTACAAGCCGATTACTTCTAGCCTACGTTAATCAAAGATTGCGTTGAGTTAGTCAAGAAGTGACACCTGTGTCAGATCTTCTCTCGGAAGATGTGGGCACATCCTACTCCCATGTTTCCCGTCATCATTTTTGGTCCCTTCACTAAGTGGGGATTGATTTTACTACATGCCACCCGAATTCAACCAGAGGGCATCGTTATATCATCGTAGCGGTAGACTACTTCACAAAGTGGGTCGAGGATATGCCGATGTTCAACAATGATGGGGAAACAATGACTCTCTTCATTTTTAACCAGATAATAGCAAGGTTCGATATCCCGAAGGAGATTTTCATTGACCATGGAAGTCACTTCTAGAATAAAATGATGTTCGAGTTAACATCAAATCTTGGGTTGAGGCAAGAACATTCATCACCCTACTACCCACAAGAGAATGGTCAGGTGGAAGCTGTGAATAAGTCCCTCAAGACTATTCTTGAGCGAATGATCAATTCTGCCAAGTCAAATTAGCATTTGATGTTNTAATCGACATTATGTGCCTGCCGAACATCTGTAAAAACTACCGCCAGTTTCTCACCTTTTCAACTCATTTATGGGCTAGAAGCAGTCTTTCCTATTGAGTGCCAGATCCCGTCTTTAAAGTTGGCAGTAGAGTTACTGCCAGACACTTCACCTCTTGAGGAATGCCTATTATATCTTGAGCAACTCAATGAGCAACGACGTGATTCTGCCTCATCTAATGAGTCTCATAAGCAACGATTCAAGTGTCAATACGATCGATCAGTTCGTCCTCAGATTTTCTCTGAAGGGGATCTCATCCTGGTCTATGACAGGGACAAGGATCCCCTAGGGGCAGGCAAGTTCAAACCCATGTGGCTCGAACCTTTCATAGAGAAAGAGGTATTAAAGAAGGGTGCTTACCATATGGTTGAATTCGAGGGAAATGCCTTGGTGGAGCCTAGAAATGGGCTCTACCTCAAGAAGTATTACTCTTAGGTTGGTCGCCTGAGTGACTTCTTGTATATATGTATAGTTCTTATACAAGTTTTTGTCTTTTTCATTTTGTGGGTGTGTAGTTATTTACGTCTTCCTTTTTACTGTGGCAGATGTCAAGTGAATCAGAAGTGTTCTTTGGGTTTGCAGATGGTGCTAGCCGACACACTCAGAGGCTTGCTTCCACATTGTGGGTGATTTTCACACATGGAGGCCAGTTGCTATCTTTCAGAGGTATCTGTCTAGGTGACACCACAAACAATGTCACTGAGTACAGTGCAGTGACAGAATTTCTTCGTGACGCTTTGTCGCATGGAATTTATCACGTCCGGGTCTATTTAGACGCACAACTGGTTGTGTCCCAGTTAAACGAAGTTTACCGCGTATATGATCCTACTTTACACCGACGTTTCCTTAGGGTACATCTCTTATAACGTTACTTTGATTACATTACGTACATCCATGTTCCTAGGAGATTAAATCAAATGACAGATACTCTAGCTAATAAGATGTATATATATATATATATTTACATTTATATATATAGAAAAAAGTACCAGAGTGCATAGGTTGGCGCAAACGCCTCAAAAAATAATGTCTGGTATACATCACGGGGCTTATGCCCTCAAAAATATACAAAAGAGTGCTCTCGGCACATAATAGTCCATCCTATCTAAGCTCAAGGCCTATTGGCCCTACTATAGTAAACGACGACGTTGGAAAAACGCCAAAAAAGTTGGACCCAAGTCCGTGGCACCCCCACTACATGAGGCTGCATGGATGGCGGGAGATCCTTGATCTCGACCATGGGAACTGTACGAGTGAGCGCAGTGAGGTTGCACTCCACCCACCTCAAAAATATCTCAGCCTCTACGGCTGGAGGTCCCCCTGCGGCTGCTGGTCCACGGGCTGCTACTAGTCCCACCTCTGGTCGAGGACGTCACCGAGTCCTCGCGAAGTCTGCCAGGTGCACTGGTCCCACATATGTACATAAAAGATACATAGATGTCAGTACTCTGATGCATATAAAAATAATATATATAAAACAAATTAAAAATTAAATAACTTTAAAAACATGTACCTATTTCTCCTCGCTCCTCTTCGAGAGGTACGGGCATGTCCAGATATCAAGAGAAGTTGATTCCAGCATAGGGGTAGTCCTCTATCGCTAGAATCTACCGTGCCCACTAGTCAAAGAATTTGCCGTCAAAGTCCTCTATGGTCCTTCCTCCCCCCTGTCGTGGAAACAATGTCGTGGAAACAATGTTTCCCATATACATACCGTTGGGAAGGAGGCCACATGCCCTTGTATAATTTCTCTAGGACTTAGACTGGGCACCCTCTCGAAGAAGAATGAGCATAGGATGGTGCCAAACCTAAAGTTTTTGTTGCTACACTCTCGACACTCTTCCAGCTGTCTCTTCATACAAGTGAGCATGGTCATGCTCCAGTCATAGGTATGTGCCTCATGGAACTGAATCGCACAATGAATGTGCACCCAGGAAGCCTGATGAAGCGACAAAGATCCAATGATCCTCCCAATGAGTAATAAGATCACCCTCAACGTCAAACTGGTGACCTTATGAATGGGCACTTGAGAACCTACCTTCTCAGTGTCGACCTCACATTACATCCTAATATAATCCTCAATGTTGAACGACCCAGGGGGAAAAGTGCACAAATTGACTTGTTCCCCTTTCCTCAAGAGGCCAGTCAGGAAGTATATGTCCTCAGTCATTGGAGTCAATGAATTCCCCTCTATCATAAAAGCCTCAACATATGGATGCCAGTAATCTACCAGGGTGTTTAGTAACCTGGGTTGTGCCCTCATATATGGACACTGGAAGAACTTCCACAGACCACATTGTTTCAATGCGACAATGGTAGCAGGTTCCTCATCGACCAAGATATCAATCTCCTCGTGTTCCCTCTCCCTCCAGTGGACATACATCCTGTTCCATGACAATTCAAAGGGGAGTTGACTCTTGCATTTTTATTTTTTCCATGCTTTTGAGAGTGTACGTGGGTTGTTTTGGCCACAGTCGCATATGTACGCTGGTAGACTGTTTTATGCCTTCGTACATATGTGGGTTGTCCTTGGAAATCTCACGTACACATAGGGACACTCCTTTGTACTTACTTGGTCTGAGTGGAAGTTCGTTTCGTCCTCTAAATCTCCTGAAATCAACTTCTTTATCAAAGGGGTATTTTTTACCTTTTGGTTAATTTTCAAATTGCAATGGTGAAAATGAGCTGTCATCTTCTATTTATAGACTTTTTTGGCCTTTTTTACCACTTTTTTGACTCCCTTTGTCATTTTTTCTATCTTGGAAATCATTTAATTCAATTCTCGAGTTTCTTATGGGATGTTACGATGCACTTTTCTTTGGTTTGGTGAATTTTTGGGAGATAGGTCACTTTCAAGGTCCTTTGGTCAAAAGTCGTTTTTTCAAATTTTTGCATATAAGTTAGTATTTCACCTCCACTTTCTACATCTTTTTGTCTTTTTTCTCTTTTCCTTAGGATCGACCCCACCAAAGTGCGGCATGGAACCATCAGAGATACTTTAGAAGTGTCGTGATTAGGTGGTACAACCTACCTTTACATGGATGCCCTAGATAGATCCTTATTGCATTTTGGCGTCCATGTTGTCTCTAATGAATTTAGGCTCGGGAGTCCTTGTTATTCCTATCACGATTACAAGATTGAGCCTCATTCCTCTGATGCACCATCACTCTTGGCCTCACCCTTAGGACTCCCAAAGTGAGCATGATTTGTTGTCTTTCAAGCTCACTTTGAAATCCGAAAGCAACATCCGAAGAGACTACATTTATGCTTTTCAATCTTGTCTAGATTAATTGAGAAACGTAACCTCTTGGAGTATTCTTTAATCCCTTATGAGACTCTCTAAACATGAAAATATTTCCGAGCAATCTTGTTATCGTTCACGCTCGTCAAACTCAAATTTGAAGGAACATTTGTCCGGTGGTAGTTTATCCCTTTTTCGGTCCGGATGGTCAACTGTATGAACAAAGGTATACTCTAGGAAATTCGGTTCGCTGGAAGAGTATTCTCAGGTATAAGTTTAAACATTTTTCAAGTCTGAGGGACTGAATTTATGAAAAAGGAAAATTCTCCTTGGTTTTGGTTTATCACCTTTTTTGGTCCTTGGAGATTACTTACGAAAAAGGAACCCCCACGGAGTCCATAGTTAAGCTCTTTTCAGACTCCCTAAAATTGAAACATATTCCTTGTCTAGCACTAGCTAATTGCTTGGTTCCAAATTCCTTGTTAAATTTCTTATGAAACATATTTAGACTATGAATTATCTCCTCCTGATCCTTCATAATCCTTTCATTATCATCCATGTAGCTTTGCACTTCACTATGCAACCTTCTCATAGTTACAGGCTCATGCCTTCCTTTTCTTCCATTCGACTATGTCTCAACATTTCCCATGTTGACATGCATACCTATGATCTCTTTCTCATGGTTTTAATATCCCTGATCATATTCTATAAATCAAGTCCTCATATAAGAATCAATTTCACTTTCCTATACCTCTAATTCTACAAGAAATGTTCATGTAATAATTATTGTTAGAACATGCATAACATAAAATATTTCAGCAATTGGAATACATGTCATTCTTCTAAAAAAATTGTGAATAACACAATGGATTAATTAAAATTCTTATTCCTTAGATTTATTCCTCTTTGAAACATATTTCCAACAAATTTACTCATGACTCGATCTGAGTTCTAAGCGGAAAGTTACAACATTTACAAGTTGCAATTTCCACTCTTTTACTACTACATAAATCTCTTTTATCACTTTATGAGAAATTTTAGTACCCAATTCCAAATTCTTGGTTGAACAATGTATTCTACACAATACCCTTCCAACGACTATTTGTTTGCTCAAATTAGAGCTGCGAGATGAAAGTTATGGTTCAGAGAAGTTTAGGTTGTTTTCCCTTTTTACCTATGTATACTACAGGTGACTTCTTTTTCTTCCTACATTTTTTTACATACCCGGATTCTAAATCTAGCTCCATGTTTGTGTTCTATGGCTCATAAGATTTCCATAGACTAATCCTAAGTTCCAAATGGACATCTAAGTAAGGATTTATTCCCTTTGGAATTAAATTTGTGCTAAAATGTTTACCCTTACTGTTTTGGTTGTAACGTTTTAATATGACATCTGTTTTTCACTCAGGATAGCTCATTCCATAGCTCTCTCCAAGTTATTTTATTTGAGATATAGAGATAGTGTAACATACCCGCTACCTAAATCAAAATTTTCCGGTCCTCTATCGGATTCGAACCCCTAAATAACCATGGAGACCCAACGTAAGCTGGCTCTTTCTGTCATCTACACGACCTTCTGCACCTTGACCGCAGTCTTCCCTGATCTTAGTTTCAGGTTATCGGGGTTTCATCTTTCCCGTTGCCAAGAGTTCTTGTACTCTGCAATCGCCGATCACCGATGAGCTCCTTTTGGCCTTAGCCCTTCCCTGGCTAGGCTCCTAGTCAACACGACCGTGCACACAAGACCGCAGCCTTATAGCTTTCCTTTCGTCGGGGTTTCAGGCTTTCTAATACCAAAGTGCATATGCACCTTGGATCCGAAATCCTCTGATTCCCGACGCGCTCCAACTTTCGCTAATCCCCTGGGCTAGTCTTTTGGGGTCCATACAACCTCCCTCTATATGACCGCCACCTTACCTCTCGTCGAAGTTTCGGGGTTTTCAATTCCAAAGTGCATATGTCCACGGGATTCTCGATTCCTCGAATCCTGACTCTCCGGTTTGCTGACAGTTGGCCCCCACAATGACGCTTCCTACTTCTCTGATATACTGACAGCTGGCTCCCACTCATCGGGGTTTCGAGCTTTACGATTCCAAAATGCGTAAACAAATTGTCACCAGGATTCCCGATATCCCGATGACACAAACGTCGATCAACAACTTCCTGTCAGGACATTCCCCGACGACGTCGATCGCTACCACACATCCTCCTTTGATGGACGGTCCCAATTTCTCTGGGATTTTGAGACTTGTGATGTCCCCATTCTCACGGCCTCAGGAACTCTGATTCCCCAATGCCGAATATTCCGACTCTCTACGGATTTCGGACACCTGTCTCCCTAAACGGACGACTCAGATTTTGCCAGGGTTTCCACTTTGGACTTCCCCGATCTCCTGTCCACGGGAATGTCGATATCCCGACTCCCGATAGTAGACCTCGATCTCCGCCACATGTATCCTCAATGGACGATTCATATCTTCCCGACGTTTCGAGACCTGAAGTGTCTCGATTTTCTTGTCCTCAAGAATCCCGATATGCCGATTCCCGACTTTCTTCGGATCTCTGAGACACGTCCTAAATGGAGGGACGGTCCAGGTTAAGCCTCGGACTTCGCCAAATGCCAACCCAAAAAGGAACTTTACCTGTGTGAGTTCCGATGGCCCAAATGCTGATGACTCTTGATGGTTGCCACCTATCCCAAACAGATGGACGACTCTGATGGTATCGGGGGTTTCACTATGGATTTCCCCGCCCTCTTGCTCACAGAACTCCCGATTTTCCGACTCTCTTCAGATCTCCACCACGTGTCTCACCCTGATGGACGGTCCAGATCTGATCTCGCTATTTCGAGACTTATAGCGTCCTAATTCCCTCGACCTCAGGATCTTCGATTTCCAAAATACCGATATCCCGATGAAGGTCGAGACTTCTGCCTGGTGTGAGAAGGGTTAAACCCCATACACCTCCTGTCCGATCTGACGGCTGTCGGGTAAATGGACCAATATCTAACGGTCTAGATCCATTCTTCCCGCACACACTCCAAAGACTAAACTCCGAGCATCTTAACCTGATCCAACGACTGCCGGGATTTCTGAACGAGATCCAACGACTAACGGGATTTCTGAACGAGATCCAACGACTCAGATTGTCCCACCTTGGGAAATCTTCCACTACTTCATGGATGTGGAAAGATCAATGGTCCAAATGTTCTCCTGGGTCTTGGGATCTACGATCCCGATTTCCTCGTTGTTCACGAAGATAGAGGGAAAAAGGGGCAAGGTATGTAACGCCCTTGTTACTTCCGTCAATCTAACGGTCGTGAATGGATATGGGTCATCCGACGAGATCTCATTCGTCGATTTGTTACTTATCCCTACGCTGCTATCTCGAAACCTTAAGAGGGTCATTCCTCCTCATACAGGGTTATTAAGACTTGTGCGTTCAAGTCCTTTTTCTGGGTTCTTGGTGAACCTTTCTAAGGAGGGAATGTTTCTGTGATGAGATCTATTCCAGGGCATTTCTGGAGGCAGATAAGGGTAAACAGCTTCCCGAGAACGGGCTGGAAGCCTAACTTAGTTCACCCTAGGCATAATTAGATTCATTTATCAACGTAAGTCATGCATGGTTTCCTCTGTTATAAGCATATATCTATTCATTCTTATCAAACACTGCACAGACATTCTAACACTGAAATCATTCACAATTTCACAGTTCTATGAGCATATATATACATATATCAGTTTATGAATTTCAAGATGCAATATGTAAAACACTTATCAGAAATAACACCAGAAGTGGGTGCAACTACTGAGAGGGGTGCTCGTTTCCTCCCAACCGTAGGCGTAGCGACTCCCAACGGATTTACCACTAGCCACCCCCGAGCTGAGACCACGATGCTTTGAGACTGCGTCTCCCTGTCTGCCAGTGACTAGGAGTGAAGGTTGCAATCCTTCCTCTCTGCTATCACTCACTCTACGTAAAATTTCCAGAGTTCCCCTCACGTCTACCCCTTTTCAATCGCTTCTGCCATACACCTTATCCTCTCGCGAGATTGCGTGTGGCACGATTACCCTTGCGCCGATCAGGCCTAACGGCTCTATGGATGGGCGGTTCACCATCCCATCCCTCATTAATCCATAAACCTACCAGCCTGCAAGGCATTAAATTCAGGGCCAGCAAGCCACTTTTGGTTCTCCAGGCCATTGGAGTCCAAATACGGTATTAATTCTTGGTGGAAGTTAACGCCGCCTTTTCAGGTGCCTTCAACCACCATCGTGGTCTCTTTTCTGCACATCCCCTCTCAGTAGTCCTATAATACAAATTCATAATGTTATTTACATTCATTGAGCTTCTTGATAAGGTCCATTCACATCATACATTGACATTTTCATCATGCTTTAGCATGGTAATTCCTGTATTAGGATTAATTACAAATTTGGGGGAAACAGGGTGTTACAATTCCCTCCCCCTTAAAGGAACACCGTCCTCGATGTTCTTTCTCAAAACACATGTCATGCCTTTCTTATTCGGCCACTTTAGAAGTCTTGATCTTCGTCATCTTCCTTCAATAATTCCTGGACACAAGCACATTAATTCACAATTTTGTGCAAAAATGTCTTACTGATGTTCAAATTTCAAAAGAAAAAAGAAAAAATTTCATATTCTTAGCACAATACTTATCTGTGCAGTTCGCGGATCTGTACCCAAATGGTAATTTTGTTATCCATGATCATCATCCTCCTTGACGTACCCATTGGATGCATAATTCCAATAGTTTTCAATAATTATTAAGGTCTCCTCTTCCTTGCGGTCACTCACCCTCCAGGCCCAGGCTCAGGCATCCCCTTCACTGTTATACAATCCCTCGGGCGATCCATCTTGCCCTGCCAAGGTTTTCTCGCAT
>SNQJ01S0043106.1:54185-75152 GCA_010110895.2 Picea sitchensis | reverse complement strand
TTATTGGCAACTGTCTTCCTCAACAGTTCCAATATTATTCCTTTCTACACATGACATACACCATAGGCATATTGATCGTCATGAAATTGAAATGCAAATATCATAGCGTTTAATTAATAAAAACATTTTCAGGGATGTCTAGCATGTCAGTATGCACTTCATCACATTATCCTTAATGTTTTTCATGAGTGTAACACAACAATCTTCAATCATTTTCACAGAATTACAACCATCATTATTATGGTGTCAAAGCATTTTCGTTCATCAATGTACTGGCTTTCTTATCCCCTAAAAGCGTGATGCACAGTCAAAGAAAGAATTGAGGGCTCTCCCCTTCTTTCAATTCTTTCTACATCGTCGGGGGATTTTCAGCCCAGTTAAGTTATCTCTAAGGCCTCACTGCCTTTCCTTCATCACAGCTTCAACCAAGCTGTATCAATCAAACGTGCTCATTTATTCAGTTAATCATACTCAGGGGTTTACTGGCCTCTTACCAACCAAACTGGTTTCCACAACTGCTCTTTTTCTGAGCAACCCTGGTTTAGGCCCATCCTAACTCTTAGGATACTTCAACATGCTTTAGTAGCAACTCTTTGTTCATAATGGGTCGGGAATGTGTGCATCCTACACACTTCCATTAGGTTATCAGAATGGTCACTATTTGGTTACTAGTCTTCTATTATTTACATGATTCCTATACATGGACAGGCCTTGCATCCCATTGTCCAATCCTTCAACAATTATCAGGGTTGTGACTTTGTTCCTCTGACAGAGACCTTATACAGTTGCTCCACCGAGAACTCCTTCATCATGCAATTTCCTTGTTGCAGATCCATCACCACTGTGATGGCCTCAACCTTGAGTTAGCTTTTTAGTGGTCTACCAAATATTCCCTTAAGGAATATAAACATGCATCTTTGTTAACTTACATCTATGATGTACTTAACCAATTTCCTAATCCTAAGCCTTCATGTAGCTATCAGAGTTATATTTCATAGCCTACATACATTTCCATTTTTTTTTTTAAATTAGTCATCTCAGGATTTATTCACAGTCCTTCGCATTATGATCTGCAAAGGCATAAACATTTGCCTCTTATCGTGACAACAGAGCATCCTTGCTCATTTACTCTTTCATTTAATTGCACTGGATTTTTCCTAGGAATATGGAGTACATTCCTTTTAAGCTATCCTTCAAGACAGATCCTTCACGACTCTTGAGAACAAAGTCAACCATGCATCCATGGTATTCATTCAATTTTGGAAAGTGTGAGTCTTTCCTCATGTTTCACTCATCAGGGCCATCATGTTGGGCCTTTAGTATACTTATACTCTTACATCATACATGTGAATTACTTGCACGTTTTATATATCATTCATACCTTACTGGTATGAGTATCAGGATTCTTAATAGGAAGCTCCTCGGTGCATTAAACTCATGCACTAATCATTATACTTGCTTACACCCTTTCCTCACGCGACCACATGCGGTGACCACGATCCAAATTTAAAAAGGGCGCTTCGCATTTCGCGATTTTGGAATTCCCGTTGCAAGGAATTCTGTTTTCCCTGACTTCCGAAATACGAAAACCCGAAAGACCAAGGCTAAGGTTTTCTTGGCTCTTTCATCTACATGACCCTTCGCTCGGAATCTGGGGTCAATTCTTAGACACGCATTAGGATCCTGTATTTCGGTGAATCCATGGACAACACTCCACTGTTTCCCAACTTCTAATCTATGTGGACCCGGTAATCTGGATCCCACGATCCAGATCTCTCCGACAATCAACGGACCTAATCAAATTAGTGGTTTACCTGGCGCGGCTTTGGGGAAGTCTATGCTTCCATTTCCCATAGATGAAACCTTGAAGCTCTAGATCAACGACTCTCGTTGATTCCCATCTAACAGATACTATTCCTCTTGGGCTTATAAGTGATGAGAGGTTATCATCCTTATCTTCCTCGCTGATTAATTAGGTTTAATGGTCACCAACGACTCTCCAACCGACTGTTGTGATTAGGTTGCAATTTCGCATTTCGCGACTTAGGGGATTCTATTATGGAGAACCTCGAATCCTTTGATCTTCGGAATTGCGAAATTCTGGTATCTCCTCGCAACTAACCAGTGTGTTGTTTTCCGAGATCGAACAACCTGAAACATTTCGGTTCTTTCTGAATGGCTCTCGACTCTAGATCCCATCCAATCTTCAAAATTCTTTCCTGAAGGATTTCTCCTGTTATATCTTCTGAGATTTTTAAGTTACTTACAGGACTAATCTCATAGTCCCAACTCATACGGGTGTTACCCTCTCATTATGGAAATGATCAACAAGGGTCACTCTTGGGAATTAGCAACAGTCTCAAAGGACTCCTCAAACAGGTTATCCTCATGGTCGATTCTAACCATTATAGGTTAGGTAAATCTGACCCTATGTATTTTCACCAGTCCTCTCAATCATGAGGAATTGTATGCTCAAGGTTTAGTCTCTTAATAATACCATGGTCATAACTTTCTAAGGATCCTACTCATCCTTACCAGATTTTCCAAATCATGAAGGGGTTCTTCCTTTGGGTATTAATCCTTACCTAACCAACCATCTTAATCACAAGAAACTCTACCTGCTTTAGTAGGTAGCCATTGTTATGCTAAAACAGAACCACTCAGTTCATGTCCCTTGTCTGGCTCGTGCATCTTCATAGCACAATTTATTCTACCTCTGTCATTCACACTCAAATATTATCCATGATAACGATCAGTGCATCCCTACTCCTATAAGAGTAGTTGCTATTTTAACAGAAGGGTTATATGAATTTCCAAGTTACAGTTTCATTCTGCAGTCCTTCTCCTTAAAGAGAAACGAAGATAACAATATCTTCTAACGCGGCTTGTGCCTGAGCCCAAGTAGGCCAAGTGTTGTAACCATGCTCTGATACCACTTTGTAACATACCCGCTACCTAAATCAAAATTTTAGGGTCCTCTATCGGATTCGAACCCCTAAATAACCATGGAGACCCAGCGTAAGCTGGCTCTTTCTCTCACCTACATGGCCTTCTGCACCTTGACCGCAGTCTTCCCTGATCTTAGTTTCAGGTTATCGGGGTTTCGTCTTTCCCGTTGCCAAGAGTTCTTGTACTCTGCAATCCCCGACCACCGATGAGCTCCTTTTTGCCTTAGCCCTTCCCTGGCTAGGCTCCTAGTCCACACGACCATGCACACAAGACCGCAACCTTATAGCTTTCCTTTCGTCGGGTTTCGAGATTTCTAATACCAAAGTGCATATGCACCTTGGATCCGCGATCCTCCGATTCTTGATGTGCTCCAACTTTCACTAATCCCATGGGCTAGTCTTTTGGGGTCCATACAACCTCCCTCTATATGACCGCCACCTTACCTCTCATCGGAGTTTCGGGATTTTCAATGCCAAAGTGCATATGTCCACGAGATTCCCGATTCCTTGAATCCCGACTCTCTGGTCTGCTGACAGTTGGCCCCCACAATGGCGCTTCCTACTTCTCTGATATACATATAGGTGGCTCCCACTCATCGGGGTTTCGAGTTTCGCGATTCCAAAATGCGTAAACAAATTGTCACCAGGATTCCCGATATCACGATGACACAAACATCGATCAACAACTTCCTGTCGGGAATTTCCCCGACGGTGCCGATCGCTGCCACACGTCCTCCTCTGATGGACGGTCCCAATTTCTTCGGGATTTCGAGACTTGTGATGTCCCCATTCTCACGGCCTCAGGAACTCTGATTCCCCGATGCCGAATATTCCGACTCTCTACGGATTTCGGACACCTGTCTCCCTAAACGGACGACTCAGATTTTGCCGGGGTTTCCACTTCGGACTTCCCCGATCTCCTGTCCACGGGAATGTCGATATCTCGACTCCCGATAGTAGACCTTGATCTCCACCACGTGTATCCTCAACGGACGGTTCATATCTTACCGGCGTTTCGAGACCTGAAGTGTCTCGATTTTCTTGTCCTCGAGAATCCCGATATGCCGATTCTCGAATTTCTTCGGATCTCCGACACGCGTCCTAAATGGAGGGATGGTCTAGGTTAAGCCTTGGACTTCGCCAAACGCCAACCCAAAAAGGCACTTTACCTGTGTGAGTCCCGATGGCCCAAACGTCGATGACTCCCGATGGTTGCCACCTGTCCCAAACAGATGGACGACTCTGATGGTATCGGGGGTTTCACTATGGATTTCCCCGCCCTCTTGCTCACAGAACTCCCGATTTACCGACTCTCTTCAGATCTCTACAACGTGTCTCACCCTGATGGACGATCTAGATCTGATCTCGCTATTTCGAGACTTATAGCATCCTAATTCCCTCGACCTCAGGATCTTCGATTTCCCGAATACCGATATCCCAATGAAGGTCGAGACTTTTTCCTAGTGTGAGAAGGGTTAAACCTCGTACACCTCCTGTCCGATCTGACGATTGTCGGGTAAATGGACCAAGATCTAATGGTCTAGATCCATTCTTCCTGCACACACTCTAGAGACTAAACTCCGAGCATCTTAACCCGATCCAACGACTGACATGATTTATGAAGGAGATCCAACAGCTCAGATTGTCCCACTTTAGGCAATCTTCCACTACTTTGTGGATGTGGAAAGATCAATGGTCCAAATGTTCTCCTGGGTCTTGGGATCTACGATCCCGATTTCCTCATTGTTCATGAAGATAGAGGGAAAAAGGGGCAAGGTATGTAACGCTCTTGTTACTTCTGTCAATCTAACGGTCGTGAATGGCTATGGGTCATCCGACGAGATCTCATTCGTCGATTTGTTACTTATCCCTACGCTGCTATCTCGAAACCTTAAGAGGGTCATTCATCCTCATACAGGGTTATTAAGACTTGCGCGTTCAAGTTCTTTTTCTGGGTTCTTGGTGAACCTTTCTAAGGAGGGAAAGTTTTTGTGATGAGATCTATTCCGGGGCATTTCCGGAGGCAGATAAGGGTAAACATCTTTCCAAGAACGGGCTGGAAGCCTAACTTAGTTCACCCTAGGCATAATTAGATTCATTTATCAACGTAAGTCATGCATGGTTTCCTCTGTTATAAGCATATATCTATTCATTCTTATCAAACACTGCACATACATTCTAACACTGAAATCGTTCACAATTTCACAGTTCTATGAACATATATATATATACATATATCAGTCTATGAATTTCGAGATGCAATATGTAAAACACTTATCAGAAATAACATCCGAAGTGGGTGCAACTACTGAGAGGGGTGCTCGTTTCCTCCCAACCGTAGGCGTAGCGATTCCCAGCGGATTTACCACTAGCCACCCCTGAGCTGAGACCACGATGCTCTGAGACTGCGTCTCCTTGTCTGCCAGTGACTAGGAGCAAAGGTTGCAATCCTTCCTCTCTGCTATCACTCACTCTGCGTAAAATTGCCAGAGTTCCCCTTGTGTCTACCCCTTTTCAATCGCTTCTGCCATACGCGTTATCCTCTCGTGAGGTTGCATGTGGCACGATTACCCTTGCGTCGATCAGGCCTGACGGCTCTACAGATGGGCGGTTCACCATCCCATCCCTCATTAAGCCATCAACCTACTAGCCTACAAGGCATTAAATTCAGGGCCAGCGAGCCGCTTTTGGTTCTCCGGGCGAATGGAGTCCAATTACGGTATTAATTCTCGATGGAAGTTAATGCCGCCTTTTCAGGTGCCTTCCACCGCCATCATGGTCTCTTTCCTGTACATCCCCTCTCAGCAGTCCTGCAATATAAATTCATAATGTTATTTACATTCATTGACCTTCTTGATAAGGTCCATTCACATCATACATTCACATTTTCATCATGCTTTAGCATGGTAATTCCTGTATTAGGATTAATTACAAATTTGAGGGAAACAAGGTGTTACAGATAGAGTGCACCTTGGTACACTTTTCTCACGTGGGTTTTGATTTGCTAAAAATGTCATTTAGGGCCTCAAAATTGCCTCACAATTTAATGACCTTCAAAAATATGAAAAATTCAGAAAAAAATTATATAAAACTGAATTTTTTACTGTTGTAACAACCTTTTAAATATTAGTTGTCAATCTCAACTTCCGTGGAATCTGAATCATTGATCTACACTCCATCGGTGATTCACACTGCCAAACCAAACTTGTCTGTGAATCTCCCTGACACTCAATCATTAGTCATCGACTGTTGGTCATTTCTCTTGGAAAAAAATTGCGATGCCTTGTTAACCCAGCTGACCCGACCATTAGCCATTGGTCGTCAGCGATCCCCTTTAACTGACAAAAAAACTTCTCTAGTTTGGTTGAATTGATTGTTGACCATCGACCACTTCTATGTTAATGTGCAACTGCTGATGTGGCATGACACGTGGATGTTGATGTGGAATGACATGTCATATTGAGGTGTCAACTTAGTTGACATGGCATGACACATGGATGTTGATGTGGCATAACATTTGGGTGATGGCATGGCATGACACATCATCACTCGACTTCCTTCATCGACCATTGACCGTTTCTCTTGGACGACCCAAACACCTCGCTAAATCAATCGACGCCCGACCATCGACCCATCGACCATCAATAATTTCTCTTGCATGATTGAAACACTTCTCTGAATCAGTCGATGCCTAACCATTGGCCCATCGACCATCAACAATTTCTCTTGCACGATCGAAACACTTCACCGAATCGGCTAATGCCCAATCATCGACCATCGAAAATTTCTATTACATGATTGAAACACTTCATTGAATCACTTGACACCTAACCATCGAACCATCGACCATTGGAAATTTCCCTTGCACGATTGAAACACTTTTCCAAATCAGTTTATGCCCGACCCTTAGCCGATCGGCCATCAGAAATTTCTCTTTCACGATCGAAACACTTCGTTGAATCAGCCGACGCTTGACCATCGTCCCATCGACCATTGATAATTTATTTTTGAAACTGAAAACACTTCACTGAATCCAACCAACCCATCCATAGACTATCGACAATTTCCTTTGGCCAACTCTAACACTTATAAACTTTTCGACTAAACTCTTGATGAATTTGGGCCGTTGATCTCCCATTGATAAGTCATCTTGATCATCGATCTACCAACTTCTTCCAACTCTACTGACCTTCGACCATTGGTTATTAGTGATTATTCTCGGCGAAATTCAACACTTAGAAATTTCAACAAAAACCCAGGTGAATCTGGGTTATCGATCTCTCACTCAAGATGATCTTGGCTATCGATTCTCCTCCAACCTCCCAATAGTCGAAAATGAATACATGCTATCGATATAATCCATTTCCCCAACTGTTGAAAATTAATATCATTCATTGATTTAATCAACCTTTCAAAAGGATGAAACCTTATGAATTTTTAAATTTATTAAAGTGAATCTGGGCCATTGATCTCGAGATCAAATATGATATCGGTCTGATCGATGAGATTTCTATGGTGAGGATTGTTTTCAACAATGTTAAGAAAAACCACAGTGTTTTCATTGGATGTTGATTCACTGAGTTCTGTAAAACACTATAGTGTCCATTAAAATGTGAAATTCGACCTTCCAAGTCGAATTTAGCTTTGCAACTCTGCAGATAAACTCCATTAAACATTTTAAATAGTTTTTATTCATTTAAACTCGAATTTTGCTCATGAATTTGGGGATTTTTCTCTGATTTCTCACCATTTTCCCCCAAATTCTCACAAACCAAACTCTGCAGTAGCGAATTCACCCAATTCGCAGTCGTCTTGGCCCATACAAGCCTGGTATTCAACCTAGAAGCCCGAATACCATAACGTAACTTCCCCCAACCCAACTGAGGTCCATTACATGCATAATACTCAAAAAACAAAAATCTCTTCTATCTAATTATTTTTCTATGGCTTATCAACTACAAACTACATACATATTCAATTGTTGTCTAATAACATTAATTAAATGCTTTTACATCATTTTCAAACAACATGAATGCAACTTAAATAACTCAACACAATAGCATATAAATCGGTTCCATACACAGAGTTCATGCATAATAAATAAAACTCATGATATAATCATAAAACAAATAAAACACTTATCATTCAGTTAAATTGTGCAACCGACTTCTTGGGATGGACGTTCCACCCAACCCTAGGCTTGTTGTTCCAAATCTCAACAACAAGTCACCCCCGAGCTAAGGCTAGTAATTCACAAAAGAGAGTCATCTCTCATTGTCCACTCACAACTCATAAAACTCACAACCCACTAGTATTCTCCTACAACTATCCCGATTTTCCGCCAACTCTCTTCTTCTTGACCTATAAAACCCAAGGAATGTACCCCTTCATTGAAACCATTCCCTCGGGCATCCCATTCATTTATCAAGGTATCTTTGGCACAGTTGACCAGGAATCTCTCTACTGGGAACTCACTGTTAGGAAAACTACTAGCAAAAACAGTAGCAAACACTTGTTATTACAGTGCAACTCACACAAGAGTTCACTCTTTAGGCCTGACAACTCAAATTTTTAGTCTTCAACTCCAAATACACTCCAGAAACGCTCCATCTTGCTCTAGAATTCTCCCTCCATGGGTGCTCCATCTCCAAGATCTCTTTTTTTCCCTCTCCTTGTTGTTCATGCACAAAATTTAATGTGTAAAAATTGTTGTGTCTCCTATATGAATTTCCTCTCCTTTGGATTACTTTCTTGACTCACACACTTCCCCAAGATGATTGTAATCATCCCCCATGCTCCCAATAAATATGGTATATGACTTCTCACACTCACCCTCTTACATCCATTCAATGATTGGCTTTGGGGACACTCAATCAGAAAATAGAGTTTAATACATAAAGGTAATAAAATTTAGGAATGTTGGCAAAATAAATAGCCATGGGTAATTGACCCTTGGACCCCTCTTAAGCATTCTCCTAGACCCTCCCTTCTCTTGTGGATTAATTCATGCCCCATCTTTGTTCATCTCCCCTTAGCAATCGACATCACATTTTTATTATTAACATTCAGAAATACATGTTGCATATACATCGCTTAGTCATAGCCATACATTATATATACATTAAGCATTAATTAAAATGGGTATTATAGTGGGGATGTTACATGATCCATGTGGATATCGGTGGCCACCCACCTCTTTCACTGACTCAATGGTTCTCTATCTTCTTGGCATTTTTTCTACAGTTTTTTAGGCCCCAAACTTCCGGGAACATTTTGAGGCACTAAATAGTACTTTTTGGACATTTGGGGGGCCATGGGTCCCCATGGCATTCCTTAGCCCTAGACGAAAGTTGTAATCCTCAAATATTTATTTCCAATAACCTATCGTTCACCCCAAATGGAGATCATATGCAAACTTTGTGTCCCTAAGAAGTCAATGTATTAACTAACCACCTCGAAGCTTGCAATAATTTTGCCATTTCATCTTCTAGGGTTAGGGTTTTTTCCTCTTTTTATTTTAGGAGTCATGTGAAAAGGCCCTTTTTCAACCGCTTTGTAATCATCATTTTGTGAATGAGCATAGTTGGCATATCTTTCTCTTTAGAGATAATTTACCCCCGTTCTAGCTAGTTTGTGTTCTACAATATTCTACTATTTTATTTAGTAATAGAAGTTGGGCTTCACTATATTTTTGTGTTCTCTACTATAAGTTTTTTGTATCTCATTTCTTTCTCAATACAATCCATATCAACAACTCCATATATAGTGCCCCTTTTTTTATATTTACATTTCATAACTGAGAAGAAAAGAGTAGAGCAAAGGCATACCCTTCTTGTTGGGTTTTTCCCATATTGGTTTTCCCAACATACATCTTGTATTTATTATGTGAATGGTGTGTTTATTGATTAAATTATTTCATTTCAATTTCAATTATTTCAGTATTTTCATGCATTAATATATTAACATTAAATCTAAATATTAAGTAAAGGACCACGTAATAATAGATTGCATAAACTTGTAAGATCTATTGTGATGAACTATTCTAGTGGAATATCCACAATAGTTTACAAATTAATTATACATTGAGACATGAATTGAATGAATAGTGCATGTTGATTCAATTTATTTGTCATAATAGAAATAAATGTACATGTACACTTTCATATTGAGATGTTAATAGACATTGAGTATTTACCATATTGGATAATGCATAGTATTGTAAAATTTGAGATTGAGATGCTAATATGCATCACTTGTTTACCATATTAAAATTGAATGTACATGTAAAATTGGATATTGAGATATGAATATGCAATGAGTATGTACCAAATTGGATTTATAGTTGTAAATAACAAGCTCTTATTGTAGATTGAGACATGACACTGAGATATTTATCATCATAATATCAATGACACTAGTCATAAGAAATGGATATCAAATGGTAAATAAGATTTGTGTAATTTACAATGAATATATTTATAAATTTGTAAGTGGATAAATCTATAATGGTTTGGTGTTGTGCCACATCCCACAAGCTACCAAGGGTGGGACTTTCAATAGGTGAGATATTATCGACTCACTTAATGGTTGAAATTTATTCTTCTAGACCATATTCATTTCTCCATTGCCCAAAGGGACATGTGTATTGTACACTATATGTTGTAATTCATGGAATAAGTCAACATTCATGAATTCATAGCCAAATATATTTTATTGATTAACCTTCCCTTTAAAATCTTGCAATACTTCCACTAAATGACCCACAACTTCATCCACCATATCGTATTTCCTCTACACTTCTTTGAACAATGCAACTTTGTTTCTAACTACTCTTCCATAAGGATATCTTGGCATTGCAAATATTAACCTTCACCATATCCATTATGAATTGTGTTGAGTTATGATTATACACTCTTATAAACTTTGTGAAGACTCGTGATAATTTTTGTAACTAAGAAATCTCATAATCAACCTTAACCTCGCAACTTTTTTCTCTCCATAGTATTTCATGACTATTGAGCACATGAGGAGTTAAATAAATGAGCATCGAATGGCTAATTCCCATATTTTGTAACAAAAAGTGCATTAATGTGGGTAGGTAGAACGATTATCCATCCCAAGTTCTAGTAACTCTGAATACAAATTCCATAAATTCACTCTATCCATAAAAAAATGGCTTTAAATACTAAAATTCATCAGTGACAAATTGTCCCATTAATAACATCACTGATCCCTTTGCAACCTCAATGCCACCCTATCCTTATGATGCAATTCAAAATTCAAATGTCAAACACAACCTAAAACTTATGATCCAATCCATCACTCACATAAAGTTTATTAGCTTCTCTTGCTTGCAACCCACCCACATACAAATTGACCTCTCTTAACTAAAGTCTTACCCAAATCTCTTCTCATTATTCTCATGATCATGCATACAATACCATAATTTCAACTACTTTATTTCTTCCCCTTCGCTACAAAGGTGTGGTATATTCTTATGCAAAACTCCAAAACAATACACATTCTAACTAGTAATGACAAGGCTAAAAACCAATATATATATATATATAACATAAAATGAACTTGATGTAACTAAAAGAAAACCTAATTAGGTGAAAGGTTTCATGTGGGCACCATTCATCCACACTTTCCAAAGTGTACCATCAAGATATGCGAACTTTACAACTACTAAATATTTGATCTATTCAACTACAAAAGGACCAAAAAGTAGTGCATATGTAGCTACCCAAATGTTTCAAGTACTTATTATCATATATGAGGATCGTATTACCATTTTCAAAGGCCTTATTCTTAATGTGTCTATCATGCCCAACTTTCTTCCTTTCTTTCTAAATAGTGTGGTGAAAACCTACTAAGAATTTATCCTCTTCAAGTTGTATTGGGTATACTAATCTCTCCTCCAACGATTCTTTATCAGTCATGTATGTGTAGAAAAAGTAATGAACATGCCAAGGACACAAAACTCTACTAGTACTCTTGCTTCTCATCAATAAACTAGTCAAAACATGGTCTTCATAGTAAATCTTATTCTGGTGGTCCAATAATCCCATAGTATCACTAGTATCCTCATCCTCATCAAACCTATTAACTATAAAAAAAAATTCAAGCCCATGCTCTAGGATCTTGTTGAAAACACCCATCATGCCATTAGCTTATGGATGATATGAACTACTTTTATGATTCTAAATGAGCAATTCACAAGTGATTACTTGATAGTGTCACTCATAAAATATTTTCCATGATCACTCATTAAACTCCATGGATGACCAAAGTGAATAATAATGTTATAAAAAATGTACCGAGATGCAATGTGAGTTGAACATTCTTTGGTAGGTGGTGCCTCTCCACATGGTTAGACAATCACTAGTAAAAACAATATAACTTGCCCTAGTGTGGTAGGCAAGGGGATTGATAAGTCCAATAAAATCCATAACCTACCTTTCAAATGGTTTGAGTGAGATGATCAAATACAATGATAATTCATTACTCTTAGAGGGTCTTCCAATTATCTAGCAAACATTGGGATATTCTTTACATATTTAAACATAGTAAGTTGTAAAAGATCTTCTTGTAAAACCTCCCTTACAATGACCTTACTTCCAAAATGTTCCCCAACCACTTCACTACAACATTCCCACAAAATATCCCAACATTCATGATCCTAAACTTAAAATCTAAGAACACCATCACTACCCAACTTGTAGAATTGTCAAACAATTAGTTTTAATCAACAATTGTAGCAATATCCCAACATTTGTAATCCTAGACTTAAAATCGAAGAACACCATTGCTACCCAACTTGTAGAATTACCCAACAATTAATTTTATTCAACAACTCTAATATATTTTTATACTATGATGTAATCCAACATTCCCACAAAATATCCCAACATTCATGATCGTAGACTTAAAATCTAAGAACAACATCACTACCCAACTTGTAGAATTGCTCAACAATTAATTTTATTTAACAACTCTAGCAACCAAATATTTCTTTATACTATCATGTAATCCTAAGGTGTCTTTCTTATGGGAAAAAAAAACAATTTAAGAAAACTTTAATATAACCTCCACACTAAATAAATATGCAGCTAGTAATTAGTGGTCCAAGACCCTTCCAAACTCATCTAACTATTATATTATGTTCCCCTCTCTTGATAACTATATCAAAGTCAAATTCCCAAAATAAAAGCAACAATTTGCATATTCTACCTTCCACTAACGATTTAGTGACAAAATATTTTAGAGCAGCATATTCTACCTTCCACTAACGATTTAGTGACAAAATATTTTAGAGCAGAATGGTGAGTGAAAACATTAAATGACCTCCCTATATAGGTACAGCATAAATGTTTGAATGCCATACATCATTGCGTTTATTTGAGACAAATTATACAGTGTGATCCGGATTTCCTTAACATGTTGCACCAGCAGTGCACCCAAAGCTATGTACTAAGCATCCACATGTACATGAGATTCTAATTATCGGATTTGGTAAGACTAAGATCAGAGCACTTACTAGCTTCTCTTCTAGGATATTGAATGAAATCTCACACTAAGCATCCACATGTACATGAGATTCTAATTATCGAATTTGGTAAGACTAAGATCAGAGCACTTACCAGCTTCTCTTCTAGGATATTGAATGAAATCTCACACTCAGTTATCTCTCCAGTAGCAACCATGATTCTCTTCATGCTGATCCCGCGCCACCCTGTCATGTTATCTCAAAATCTAAGAGGCCAACAGTAACATGATGAAACATCTCTCTCCATTTCCATTAAAAAAAAATTCAAACTTTTCACTAGTGACCTATTCCAAGGACACAAATTGTCTTTTAAATTTCGTAGGGTTCCAATGCACATCAAGATGGACATTGGAAGCTAGAAAATAAAGTTTTGATAGGAGGTAACTCTAGGGTAGCAATTTCAAAATTAAATAGTCTGTTAAATTTGATGTTTTGATAATTCTAATACAGTTACAACCATTTTAATGAAAAAATTGATAAATAAGAAAAAGTTTTAGCTATATTTAACAGGCAAATTACCTATTAAAAAGTTTTAACAATATTTAACAGTCAAATTGCCTATAAAATTCAATGCATGACTCTAAGTTACTACATCCATCAAAAAAAAGTTTTAACAATATTTAACAGTCAAATTGCCTATAAAATTCAATGCATGACTCTAAGTTACTACATCCATATCCTCGTCGACCAAAACATTTAGGTCAATTGCCATGCACGTTGTTTTTATAAATAAAATGACAGATATTACCTGCAAGACACAGAGGCATAATTGAAGAGGACTTACCAAAATGTAGAGACCAAGACACTATCTTCTGTAACTGTGACTATCATTTTGTAACAAAACTTTTTGACTCAGCACTAAAACTTTGTGTCTCAACAAAAATTTGAACAGTGCAACCAAGTTCTGTAGATGCCCAATAGAGGATCGAGGCTCCAAGCAACCCATTATGACATGGAAATATTCTACAACCTTCTATTGTCATTGTGCAACCAAAGCAAACAGTCACAACGAAGACTCTATATAGCCACTTTATATAAACCAAAAAAATGTCCTTCAAAAAGCAAAAGGAACCATGCAGATTTGGAACCAAAGATGCAAAATCAGAACAACGCCTTTCAATCTTAATCTTATAAATGGATGTTGCAAAATGGCATGACCAAATTGAAAAGCTACAACCCTCCTTTCACACCTGTGATCAAAATGCTATACCCAGGATGAGAAAAGGGAAAACAAACAGGCTGATGCTGTGAAACACTTTTTAATAAATATATAACTTACAGTAACCAATTTACATATTCAAATGTGAAAATTAAAATTTACATATGGACAATGAAAATGGGTAATTTACATATACACAATTAGAAATAGTTGCATGTACACAATTAGAAATAGTTGCATACAAACACAATTAACATATTCAAATGTTAAAATTAAAATTTACATATAAACAATGAAAATAGCTAATTTACATATACACAATTAGAAATAATTACATGTACACAATTAAAAATAGTTGCATACAAACAGAACTAATATATTTAAATTCAAAGAAATCTCTTCAATGACTATTAACATAAGTTTATATAGAAATGATAAAATGGCCAAGTGTATATAAATAAAACAAATTTAAATATGTGTAAATTTCAGTTATTCATAGCTAATTAGTTAAACTCTTTGAAAAAAACTTCACACAATTTTTTCCAGAAAATTTAACTACTTAACAAATTTAAATTTCAAAATATTGTACTCACCATTAATATAAGATTATAGAAAACTAAAATGTTACAGATATATATGAACTAATATATTCTAATTTACATATTCAAATGTTAAAATTAAAATTTACATATGGACAATGAAAATAGCTAATTTACATGTACATAATTTCAGCAATCATACATGTGCATAATTAGAAATAGTTGCATGTACAGAATTAGAAATAGTTGCATACAAACAGATTTAATATATTTAAATTTAAGGGAATATCCTCAATAATTGTTAACATAAAGTTATATAGAAAAGATAAAACCCCCAAGTATATATATAAAAACTAAATTTAAATCTATGTGTAAGTTTTTACAGTTATTCATAGCTAATTAATTAAATTTTCTGGAAAAAACTCCTATACAATTTTTTTCAGAAAATTTAACTAATTAACAAATTTAAATTTCAAAATATTATATTCACATTAATATAAAATTATAAAAAAATAAAATATAACTGAAATACTTCCATTCAATATATTAATATAAAGACAACTTCCCAAACCTCAATCTTGTTTAATATTTTTCACTACAATCCAAACTTAGCAAAACTCAATATTTTTGGCCTGCAATCTACAAACCTCATTCCTTTTTACTTACCATCTACTAAGAAATCCTTGTTAGTATTCAGCACCATAAACTTGGCTGAGCCATCATCAACTCTATCACAATATATACACATTAAGCGTTGGCTAACTACCTTGAAACATAAAGTTGTGTATGATTCCAACCTGCATAGATTTATAGATTCATTTTAACATTTTATTTAGGTTTTAAATTATTTTTAATTAATTTTGTTTAAAATTGTTGAATTATAGATTTTACTTGTTCGTTAAATAAATTTGTATAATTCAAATGTTTTGAATGTTTTTTAACATGTTTTTCAAAATGTTAAATGTTTTTCAAAGTGTTGATTAAAAATATAATTTAAACAATAAAATATTACAATTTTATTAAATAATTGTAAAAATGATGATAAAAATAATAAAAAAAATAAAACTTTTAAACTATACTTAGAATAAAACAAATAAGAATAATAATAATCATTTAAAAGATGAGAAAAACTGTTTTAAGATTTAAGATTTCAAAATAAGAATAATAATAATCATTTAAAAGATGAGAAAAACTGTTTTAAGATTTAAGATTTATTTCTGTGGTGTAAATTTTGAGAGAATGCTTCCAATTAGTTAAAATCCATGTTGAAATAAACGTTTAGAATCCAATAATTATAAATTTTTATAATTATTATAGCTTGTATCGTTTTTTTTTTCAATTTAATCTATTCATATTTCATCTTCAGCCATAACTACACCTGCAACAAGTATTACAACACAATGCATTGATAGCAAACCCACAAACACATTTTTGATTTGCATTTCAAATATTCAAAGGAAGAAACAATTTCATAAACTTTAAAACGATTGGAGGATGACAGACTTATACGACAGAAATTCACGTGGAATCACACTGTTCACGATCTAGAGCTGCAACTGGCGGTGATGGAGAGGAGACACAATAATATTTATAGGAGAAGCGGAATGAGGGAGAACATCGAAAGCTTTCTGGTATTCTTATGTCCAGAATAGCTCCCATAACGGCAGATGATCTACATACTGTAAAACAGGCTGGTTCATATCTGTGTCTACGCTATGTTGAGGTGATGCGTAGTAAAAATTGGGATCCGAGGGTTCATGAGATCCAGTGATGATGGCTAAGAGATTGGCATGTTCCTGACTAATGTTGGCTACCTCTGCTTGTGTCAAAGCCAATTGGGATTGCAGCTCCGCTACTTTCTTCTGGAGATCATTGATTACTCTTACACAGCCATGCACAGGATCTCGAATTCTTTCGCTTGCTTCGTACACCATGCTTCTTACTGCATCACCTCTCTGCTCGGCCGGAAGATCCTGTAACACCATAAATGGATTATCAGACTATTGATTGCTGTGCTGACATAAAGCCATATATATGAAGACTGGATTAAAAGAATTGAACCTGGAGTATTTTGACGACGTGACCATTTCCGAACAGTCTGTGTACCAACCGGAACTTCTCAGGATCGTCCTGAGGGAAATATGGCGCCAGAACGCATTTCTTTGTACATTTCTTTCTTTGGATTTTGCAAGCAGCGCACGGTGTTCTGGACGAGCCCTCTGGCTTNAGGATGACAGACTTATACGACAGAAATTCACGTGGAATCACACTGTTCACGATCTAGAGCTGCAACTGGCGGTGATGGAGAGGAGACACAATAATATTTATAGGAGAAGCGGAATGAGGGAGAACATCGAAAGCTTTCTGGTATTCTTATGTCCAGAATAGCTCCCATAACGGCAGATGATCTACATACTGTAAAACAGGCTGGTTCATATCTGTGTCTACGCTATGTTGAGGTGATGCGTAGTAAAAATTGGGATCCGAGGGTTCATGAGATCCAGTGATGATGGCTAAGAGATTGGCATGTTCCTGACTAATGTTGGCTACCTCTGCTTGTGTCAAAGCCAATTGGGATTGCAGCTCCGCTACTTTCTTCTGGAGATCATTGATTACTCTTACACAGCCATGCACAGGATCTCGAATTCTTTCGCTTGCTTCGTACACCATGCTTCTTACTGCATCACCTCTCTGCTCGGCCGGAAGATCCTGTAACACCATAAATGGATTATCAGACTATTGATTGCTGTGCTGACATAAAGCCATATATATGAAGACTGGATTAAAAGAATTGAACCTGGAGTATTTTGACGACGTGACCATTTCCGAACAGTCTGTGTACCAACCGGAACTTCTCAGGATCGTCCTGAGGGAAATATGGCGCCAGAACGCATTTCTTTGTACATTTCTTTCTTTGGATTTTGCAAGCAGCGCACGGTGTTCTGGACGAGCCCTCTGGCTTGGAAGCAGTGACGCCGCTCATCTGCAAAATAATTCTGATTCTGTATCAGCATATTTCTTATCATTGGTTTCTCTCAGAATAACCTAACCTAATTAATATTAGGAATGGTTTCACTTCGTTAATTGCTTACCTTTCCGTTGCTGTGTGCAGATCCAATTTTCTCGGACTATTACAGGCGAATGGAAAGCCTTCTTGAGGAAGAATTAAGTAAGAAATCATGTGAAACATAGTCATCTGTCGTCAATAAATAATATATTGCAAAATCTGCCTTCGGTGATCTTGGATTGTGATATTTTTGTGGACCTCCATGTTAACTTTCACATGGATGAACAGAGAAATGCCGTGGGCGGTGTGGAATGATCTTAAATAACGAACTCAGAAATTCCATGGAAGTCAAGCCACGATCAACGTTGGTAGTTTCCAGATGTGTCATTTATCAGGCGCGTCTGTTTCTTGCCTGGATTGGACGCGCGCGTTCACACTGTATAATTCATGAAAAATGCATAGAAAATCAACCAGTGCATATAATAGGAATATTAAATGATTTTCGTTGATAGTGTGGATATGATTCGAGTAAAATCCGTGTTCTCGCGAGTCGCCGCTTGCCGAGAATTTTCTCGCCCTAGTCGTCTTATTGTAATCTTTGAACAGCGATGTCATTTCCGCGAACACATAAAGCGTTCCAACTTGATTGTTTTCTATCTTTTTATGGTCGACTTTTTGACTGAATGTATTTGGTCTCATTTGGAGGAGTGGGAGGAACAGTAAAAACATCAATTATTGTTGCGGATCTGTGTATTTTCCTCTTGTAAAATATCTACTTTTATAATAATATGATTGTTATCTAATATTAGATTTTATATATTATTCCTAAATGTTTAATATTATATTTTAATTCATTTGGAATATTGAAACTTTTCAAGGATGTAATCTATTTTCACAATTTTATATATAAAAAATTATTAATAACAAGAATGTGTGCCAAATACAAACAACAAGTGCACCATACAAGAATGTGTGCCAAATACAAACAACAAGTGCACCATCAATGTGCTTCTGCAGATCTGCCTCATACGACATGTACCATACAGCCAATAGTACCTCAAGAGCATATCCTCAACCTCACATGACCATGCCTCAAGCAATCACCAAGATCCAACCTCAAACAAACATATAATCATACATTTTACTCTCTGTTGTACCTGAACACTATCACACATGTATGTAGACTCTCCTTGGCTCCTGCAGCCTGATGCAAACCTCATCCTTCAGATATGTCTTTGCCTCGCGGGACAAAGCCTGTTGTCTAACAGGGCCTCGCGTGACGAGCCCTATGCAACCCGCGGGGGTGCCTCGCAGGACACTAGTAGTCTGACCTGCGAGGATCAACTAAATCATGGTTTTTCACCAAAACCCTCACTCTTGTCTGCAGTCACGAAACTTTTTCGTCGTTTCTCCTTTGTTGCCTCGGATTTGCACTACCTCATATTTGTTAATAAAAATCCTGCCAAAAAACCTTTCACAAGATAGATATTCAATGTGTGCACAAGAAGTGCTAATGGGAGTCTCTTGATCTTTTATTTGTACTTCCAAAGTGTCCTCCTTTAGGGGTTATCTTGTAAATGTTTTACCCGTTTTCCTTATTTTAGGGCTAACCCACATTCTTGTTGCAACTACTTTACCCATAATTAGTAAACTCATAATTTCTTTGTTACAACTACTTTACCCATAATTAACTTCTTGTTGCAACCACTTTGAGTAGAAAACTTTTTGAAGACTTTTTAGAGGCTTCTAGAATAATTGACTTCTTGTTAACCTTCTAGGAGTTTCTAGATTATTCTTGAGGGTCCTCCAATCTTTACAAAGTCATATCTCCTAAACTGTAAGGATCCACGTGACGTACCACCTATCACCGGAAACAACATGACACGTACTAACCATCTATGATAGTCTTACTTGCAAATACACTAGACTTCATATATTTATTCCTTGATCAACTATGGATTCAATGACCATACCTACAGGGCTACCGAACTTGCTTCAAGGGTTGACATCAATGGTGATCAACTAAATCTTTCAACAATCTTCCCCTTTGGCATTGATGAAAACATTTTGATGCAGCGTTGATGGCATGGAAACACTTATGCTCATGCTCCCCCTGTAATCTTGCCTCTATTCTTTCTCTCCATTTTCATGCCTCTAATTATTCTCTCTCGCCCCCTTTGACATCGATGGAAAAAGATAATTTCCCTTTGGGGTTGATCCCCATGTATGAACTATCATTTGGGTTGTTCCCCATGTCTACAAGCTTCGAATCTTTATGTTGTTATTTTCCTATAAATGGTGCTTCCTTGTGTAATAAAGTTACTGACTTAACGAGAACTGTGATCTCAAAACGAAAACTCTGGCCCAAAAAACCCATAATTTTACATAAAAAAAAACATGAAAATCAACCCCCAAATCAAAAAGTGGTGCTACCAGTAGCACCATTTTTTCAAACAGGATCAAAATTACAACATTTTTCAAACATAACCTTCAAAACTCATACAGTGGCTCAAGAAAACCTTTAAATCGACACCTAAATAAAAAAAAATGAGTTTACATAAAACAAAATGTTTTTTCAAAACATTAAAATTATCGTTGATTTAAAATAAAAACATATTTAAAAAATATCAAAAACTAAAACTTTAAAAACCAAAAAAGAAAATACATATATTTTAAAAAACCATTTATAATTTTAGACACTATTTATAATTAAAATTAAACCATATTTAACAAAAATTCAAAACAAACATTAAAAAATAAATTAG
>SNQJ01S0043106.1:24593-46566 GCA_010110895.2 Picea sitchensis | reverse complement strand
TCACAAATTAATTTGACTAAGACCCATATTCGACAATTTCTCCCCCTTAGGCGCCTAGGGAAGAGAAACACTTGCCTTGGTACTTTATTTTAATTTAAAATTTAACAATATTCACACATGTGGCGCCAGGTCACCACTCTTTCATTCACTTAAGATCCATCATTGCAGGAGCTAGGAAATTTTATTGGGACACAATGTGTGGAAGATGAAGTTTATAGTGAGGGGTAACATGATCTCCCTCAACCCACCCAATTACTAAGATGATGATGTTAATTGTCTTAGAAAGTTAGTGGTACTGTAAGGAGAAGACTCTTGGTTTTATGATCCAACGATGTGCCTTGAATGGAGGGAGTACATGGTAGAATTTGGGTTATAATTTTATGATAAGGAGAAGGTGGGGATATCTCAGAATGATGGTGATTTCATGGGGCAATATGATATATCCTTACTCGATTTGGTCTGAGGTTTCGGTTGGCTTGAGGTTTCTCTGGAGAACAACATGGTTCTATCATGGTAGATGACCCTATTTTGCAAGATGAAAATTAGCCCTTAAGTGTTGTATTAAGAGAATCCATAAGTGATCATTTACACACAGTGAAGCATACACATAAGAAGAACAATATCCATCAAGGCTCACATTTCATTAATTTACAATAATGATGCATCACTCTCACACCAAAATACAATATATGAGGGCTCGTAATATAACATTGAGGTGCTCATAACAATATCCCCAATATAGATAATTGGTACAACCATCTCCATAACTATATCCTCAATATCTCCATAAATATCTCAATAAGGATACCCATCCCTAACTTCACTCACTGTTCTCATATTTGATCATATTTACACTTCTAGAATAAGTCTACCTTTGATAATATAATTTCATTATATCATAAGTATGAATTATTCCTTCATACTCCCCCTTAATAAATACTTATGATTCAATCTGGATGTCTTGAATTGTCTTCATCATATTTTTTCTTCTTCATCTTCATATATTTCTTGAGTTGTCGGTATCTTCATGTATCAACATGAGCTGCATATTTCTTTAAAAATTATGGATCTTGAGTCAATCATATGAACTATGTCATCGTCATATCAAGAATTTATTTAGCTTACACTTGATCTTCTCATGGGTTTTCTATGGGTTACCCTTCAACCATTACATCATACCTAGCGTTTTTCTCTAGTCACCCTTCACCATTACAAACTCAAAATGTTTTTTTCTTACCACAAACCATTCATTGCATTAATTGATTTTGTCTGAACACAAACCTACATCTGTCAGTACAAAGTGGGTTTTCGTTTACCATGAACCAGTACAAAAATACTCATGACTCAAATAAATGACTCAATAAACTGAAAACTCTTCCTAAACATGTTTAACTTTTCTTTACTGACAACTGGCCTTTGGACGACCAACTAACTCATGAACTTTGAATGGGAGATATTGTTGTACATTTGAAGACTTGACCCAGTAAAATCCTTTCAACATAAAAGCAACATTCTTACATTCAAGGACATATATCCAACCACATTGTACCTGTATGTGATTCTTTAATATTTCTTTGTTCCAACACTTGTGATGATCATGATTTGTAAACCCAAAAGTACTACAGGGATGTAAGTTCCAACATTTTTCCTTTGCATGCCCTGATCTCCCACAATGAATACAACATTCTTCTTACTTCTACACATGATTTGTTGTTGCAACTGTTACTCCTGGTTCATTTCTATTATTGTTACTTGTATATGGCTCACTTGTTATCAATGTTTCTGCTTTCACAAATTTGATAGTTGCATTGTTTGTTTGACCTTCATATCCAAGGAATTCATTTATTAGTCTTAAATATATTTGTATGGGCTTCTGGATACCTTGACAATTCTTGCCTAAACCTTTTTCTTTCAAAACCCATTTTATTCAAAAATTTTGAACCTATTCCCTTTGTGTGTTTTTCAAATCAACATATTTCAACGTCTTCACTAAGAGATTCATCTTTAGAAATATCTTCAAGATAATCATTTGAAGAATTATCATTTGGATCCTTAGAACAAGAGAGAGAGATATGCACATCAACATTATTATCATCAACCAAATAAGAATTATCAATCTTCTGAATTAGATCACTTGTATCACATATTGCATCTTTGTCTTGTTTTAGTTGTTTTACTTCATTTTCGAGTGCTAACAACACATTTCATTTTTTCAGTAACTCTTGATGCAATGAATCTATCACTTTGTCCTTTTGATCTTGAATTTTGAAAATATCATCTACAAATTGATCTAGTGATGTCAACTTTTCTTCTAATGTGTCGATGTGTTTTTTAGAAAAAATAATAAACTCATGATAAAGTTCATTATATGTTTTGAATTATTCAACTTTTCTAATTATGGAATGATTTTGTTTCTGTAACCTGTCTATTTCTTGGAAAGCATCATCAATATATTGTTGTAGTATTTCAATTTCCTGAATAGCGTTTTGAAGTCTTTTTCCTCTTTTTCCCATTTTTAAAAAACTTAATGAGTCATGCTTTCTTTCCTTAATGATTCATGCTCACTTTCCTTAATGAATAAGAAAAATAAACACAGGGTGTCGGATACAACCGATCATGCACCCATCTTTCAAAGAAAAATGATAAAAATGTCGGGTAACACCAAAAATTCACCTCCAACTTCTCAAGACAACAACTTTTACATAGCTTCTTGAAATTTTATCATTCATTATGATGATATTTTATTGACCTAAACATGCAACTTGACTCAATATTTAACTGTCTTGACAAGAAACTTTACTTTGGTGCATACTCTCACCATAACTTTATCATGTCTCTTTACATAAAAAAAATGCTTGAATTGAGTCTAACTTGCACTCACTTTTAACTTGAAACCAAAATACCATTACTAACGGCGACTAAGACATTTACAAACCAAAATCCAATACCTTTCCACTCACACTTATTAAGTTTTTTTCTTAAAAAATTACAATGTCACTTTATATCATGACTTCAACAAAATTACTTTGATTTCACCTTCAAATTTATGATTCATAGGCGTCTTCCTCTAGGAAGATTTTCCAACACTTTTCTTCCATGTCCTAGCTTTATCTATCCAACAATATTTCCAACTTCAAAATAAAACTTGCAACACAAATAAGCATTCAAATTTATCATAGATTCTTATATTCTTTCTAGAAGTTGCCAATGCATAGTCACACTAGAACCGAGGGTAGACAATCGTTGAAAAATAACATCTTATAGGAGGAGACCTAGTGAAGCCACGCAGAAATAAAGACAACCCTAGATCAAAATTGTCATACGTTCTCAAACTAGCATGTTAGACTTTGATTTCTTTTATTTCCACTTCTCACATATCGTGACACCTCTCTTGAGCATTCAAAGAATCTGACCTCTCTCAAATCCATTGTGGGACGATGTAGTGTTTTTCTCTGCATCATGAATATACTCTACATATCTCTTCTCTTTCTCAAAATTCATGGAAACGTAGGAAAACTTCTCCTTTATGTTCTATGTTGATTGTGATACCAGATTCCCCTTCATGTTTTGCGATGATTTTGATGGCGTAGCCTATATCTATTAGAATTTTCATGTGTGCGTCTTTCAGGTTATGACCTACTAAATCTAATCTGTATATGACTTGTGGGAAAGTGTAGCCTTTGAAAATGCGACCACATGGGCATAACTCAAGCACCCAACAAAATTGTCGCTCCTCACAACTGGATGCATCTCTTTTATGCAACTTATTTCTCCTCCATAAATTCCTCACCATACAATCTCGGTATCCTCTTTCTTCTCGCGATGGAGCTCCTCTATGGAATTCTTTTACACAATAAGTAAAACCCCATTATATCTTCACTTTTCTAGCTTCCAGAGTGACATTCTTTGTCCTTAACATTGTTGCAGCCCCTCCTAGTAACCTTGCAACCTTGAACGACTATGTATTCCCAACTCAACCAATCGATCCTTGTAAAATGAGCCTTGTTCATTTAACTTGTAGAAGCCTTCTCTTCCACTTCCTCCATTTCATATTTTGTCACAACGAAATCAACAATACTCGTAGATCACTGGTGGTAAGAAAAACTATCTATTGGCTATAAAGACGCCCAAGTTTCAATATTGCAGTAGAATTACTTCATGTGGATAGCATATCATGTATCTCCAAATCATGGCTCCAAGAACGACTCGCTCCTCCACTAAGTTGTGACCCTTTACATATTCCTCACAGATATAGCTACATAACATGGGCTCTCTCCACACAAATGACTTTTAAACTCATCTCTTCCTCTTTACATACGTTGCCACAGAACATTTCCTTTCTCTCCCTTCACCAGAATCTGATACCAAATGTTGGATTAAGAGCAACCATAAACGATCATTTAAACACATAGAAACATACATATAAGAAGAACAATATCCATCAAGGCTCACATTTCATTAATCTACAATAATGATACATCACTCTCACACCAAAATACAGTACACGAGGCCTCGTAGTATAGCATCGTAATATAGCATTGAGGTGCTCATAACAAGATGTCCAATATAGATAATTGGTACAACCATCTCCATAACTATCTTCTCAATATCTCCATAAATATCTCCATCCCTAACTTCACTCGTTGTCCTCATATTTGATCATACGTAGACTTCTAGAATAATTCTACTTTTAATAATATAATTTCATCATATCATAAGTATGAATTATTCCTTCATCCATGCCCCAAATAACCCTTCATGTTATACTTTGTCTCTCATTTGTTTGCTCAATTCTCTACCTATGGTTTGGAGTTTTGGGGGGTTTTCTTTTTTTAACCTTAGAGAGAGGTTGGGATTTGTTTTCGAGACTAGGATGGTATTGTGGGATTTGTCCCTCTCCTTTTGGCTCTTTATAAACGAGATTTCCATGTTTTTGTTTGTGTCATTATCACAGTTTGACCTTTTTCTCTATTTTAGTGCGTGTTTGTTCTCTAATAATAGGATAAGCAAAGTTCATGGTAAGAGGGGGAATGCATAGAAAAACAAAACCATGGGGGTGATTGAAAGGATACAACCTCTAGGACCCCATTTTTCTCATCTAGAGCGACAAGAGAATCCTGGGAAGCTGAGCAATTATTTGAAGAGAAATTATCAGTTGTAGCAAAGAAGGAAATGGAGGATTTTGAATATGAGGTAAAGGAAAAACTACAGGTGACTCCCAAAGAATTAATTATTAAATTTTGGGGATAGGGGTAACCTTTAGAGGAACACTAACAAAATATGAAAAAAAAAGAGCAATAAACTTCGAGGAAGATTGGTGGTGTCTAAAGACACCATTTTATCACTTAATAATAACGCATTGTGATCAGAACATCACAATGCATTATTGAACACATAATTCACTATATTTATATAGACCCATGCGTTCATTTATTTATAGTCTCAGGATCTAACCAATTTCATTGGGAAGATCTTGTCTATATAGAACCATTAGTGGTTGGAATGGATTCCAGAAAACCCATGTTGTTGTGTTGGATAGTTGACTTACCAAGTCGACCTGACCATCCATTTTTCCAACATGTAGTCAATTTCTCGGTTGGTTGATCCATCAACCAACTATCTCCAACTACTATTCGACTATCCGACTAATTGTTTAGTCCAGAACCTAATTGATTGTCTTCAGTTGTTAGTCGATTGAATGACCAATAGTCTCCGATAGAAGTGGTATGAACCATCAGAACCTATGGTTTCAACAACCCCTCCCCCCATAAACACACAATTCTAGATATTCAGGAGGTGAAATTACATTAGCAGGACACCCCCCCATAATTGCAGCTTCCTGAAGCTCGAGCATACTTCGTAGATTAACAAATTTAGCTTCAGACAATGGATTTTTAAAGATATCATCAAGTAGTAGAAAAGAGTGACAACCTTCTCTTAGAAAAACTATCTCAAGTAGTGATCATGAAGTTCAACATGCTTCATTTTACTATGGACAATAAGATTGTCAACAACTTCAATTTCACTCTGATTATCACAATAGATAACATTTGAGGTCTGAATAGGAAATCCAAGTTCACCCAAGAGATTTTGAACCTAAACATCCTCAATACCTGCATTGACGACACCATGATACTTATTTTATGTAGTCGACGGAGAGACTACTCATTGTTTCTTGCATAACCAAAGCAAAGGTCAAGTGCTAAAATGAAACACATATCCATAAGTGGACTTCCAATCATAATTGTTTCATTCCTATTCGGAGTCAGTGAATTTGACTAATGGATCAAAACTACAAAAATACTTGATACCAAGATGAGATGTACCCTTGATTTAATGAACAATTCGTTGTGCAAATTTCCAATCACTGGTGTGGGGATCCTGTTGTTGAGGGGTCAAAATTACATTTGACTCAACAGTAGGAATTGTACCCACCGATGAGGCCCAATTAGACTCTTCAACGTTTAATGGTAGTACAATTCTCCATGTCAATGATCCATCAAGTTTCGATGGGTTTTGATATATCTATGTACCTTTCAAATATTTCCTTCTAATGAATCGATTATCATTTTGGGTTTATAGTGTTTTATAATGTATTGAAAGACAAAAATTGATCTATCTGGGGAATACCAGGACTTTGGATAACCTTTTTTCCTCGGTATGAAAACAAAAACTATGACAATTGCATATTAGAAATAATACCATCACTTTTCCAGACCTTTAGATGATATTTGAGAGAAAGTTTGAAATAGAATACGCATGCAATATAACAGAGGCTAGAAAATAATTTCTCCACACCTTACCACACATCACATGTTAAACATTATCGATTTTCTTTCATAAATTTGAAATAAAGAACTGTAAGTTATTCTAAGATAACTTAATAAATAATCATAACATATCTTACTCAACATGACAACAAATGTAAAGTTGAGAATGGAAACAATCCACAAGTTCAATCACATTCACGCTTTGGATGAAAAAAATTGCTTCTGGTTCTACGCAGAAATTCTAAATTCAATCACCTTTTTCCAAGAAATAGTTCTCTTACAAAATAAAATCCTCTTTTCTATGCAAAAACCATCACCCTTGATACATGGCCGATGTCTTTATTTATAAAAGTAAATTATCTAAAAATAACTATTATGTTGAGACTTATCAAGTTCTGCTAATCTTCATTGAACCATGCACGTTTCTACATGTTCTTGAGGTTTTCCAAATACCTCATATTTCTCCTCATACATATGCTCATGTTCTGCATCGAATCTGATGCATAGTAACCTTTTTTATCTAAAACCAATTTTTGATCTTTTCCTTGTGTGTACCCCACCATCTTCCAGGTGTAGATTTTAAAGAAATATCCAATCTTTGTAATCTCTGATTCTCCATAACCTCTACCTCACACTTCATTAAAAATTCTTCTAAATCATTCAAGCCATAAAAAGTAGGAGGTTCTCTTACCTCTATACCAACCCATCTCAGCGTGTGCATCAGTCTAGCACACTTCCTGGTAGACAATTCATGTAGTTGTTGCTGCCAGTTTTCCAGTCCTGTGTCAGAGTCTGAAGCACAATAAATAATACTCCTCCAACTGAGCATTCCATCTGAAATTGGGTTGATATAATCCTCTTCGCACACGATATTTTTGTATAGTTGATTCACATCTTCTATAAGAATATTATCTGTCGCAGGTTCCACATACCTGCCTCCTTCTGAGGGATCTAATGGTGCAATAACTATGTATTCTCCAGAATCAAATATCATCTTTCTTGTCTTGAAATTGATAATATACTAGTTATCAAAAGCCCAGTACAGGCCCAAAAAAGTTGGATATGGAAAAGTGTTGTCCATTATGTCAATGAATTCAAAATCTGCCATGGTGAGCACACCATCTAGATCTACTGGAATCCCCTTCAACCTACCAATAGGTACCACTCTGTGTTGATTTTCCAATTTAAACTGAATAGGTGAATACCCCAATTGTGGTTCTCCCATAGCTTCTTGGGTCTTCTTTGGCAGAACATTGACTTCATATCCCAAGTCTAGTGTAATATCTCCCATATTTAAATCTCTTGTGTTGGCAGTCAATTTGAATTCCCTATTGGTTCTTCTCTTCTTACATACCTAATTTACTCTTTTTACCCCTTCTTCCTTGAGTTTACACTTTTGTAACAAATTATGCAGTACTTGTAAGGAATTTTTATCACTCAACAATTTGACACAAGCTCCAAAAAAATTTCTTAAGTTACTTACTTTTTCTGAGGATTGTTCTTTATTGGTATGATCAAATAATGAAGGCATAGCATAGACTAGTATCTCATCTATTAGCTTCGTTCCCGAAGTGGACGCAATTTTTTCCTTCAAGATCTCTTGTTAGGCTTCCTTGAATATCTCTTTCTCTTTATGTGCATCAAAATTTTGTTCAGGAGTTGTATTCTTCCTGACCCACTAGTATTGGTCCTAATCCTTCTTGGTTGTATCTTCTCCTTTCTTAGCTCCACCTCTAGTAACTATGTTAATTTTCTTTCTGTCCTCTTCTCTATTTTCCAGCGTTCTGATTAGTCTGGTTCCTCTTGTCCTGTATTTTTATCAAAAGTATCAGACAATATTATGTTTCATGATCTGTTGTGCGACAATACATACATGTCGCAGGTGGTTGTGGGAAGTATCTTGCATAGTGCCCTGGTTTCTCACAGTTATGATAGACTATTGGTCCTCGACCTCCTCCAAAGCCTCTTCCTCAATGTCTTCCTCCTCTGAAGCCTCTTTTGTTTTCTTGATTCTCTCTATACGGTGTGTTATACTATGGATACACATTATTGTACTATGGTGGTTCTACACATTGTTGTGCATGATTATAATGTTGTTTCCCATGAAACTATTGCGCATTATACTTTGGTTGTGCTGCAAATTGTTGTGCAGGATTATATTGTGGTTGTTGTGCGTTGTTATATTGTAGTTGTTATGTAATTTCTCTTCTTATATGTTCATCCTGCACCCTGTATGTATCTCCAATCCTTTATTTCATCATCTCCAAGGTTCTATATTCCTTTTCTTTGTGTCCAACTGACTTACAAAAGTTACAAGATGTACTCTTTGGTATTGTATGATATTTCTACATCAGGGGGCAGTGATAGGGATCATTCCCATGTGTTTTTAAAATCTCACACCATGGTCCTCTGGAAGCTAAAGTGTTTTGCATACCCACTCCAATATATTGTGCAAATAATGGACACTCATTCTTATGATGGACTTATGTCCTACACATTGTACACCAGACATCTTCTCTTTTATCCTTTCCTTTGTTCTAATTCAACTGGAATTTTAATTTCTTCAGATCTTGCTTCATCTCTTCCACAACTGGATCTGTATGCTTGTATTGGTTTTACTCTAGTTGTAAAGTTGTCTGTACAGCCTCACCTTGACTTTGGAATTTTTTTTGTCTCAAAGGATACTTCAAGTGTGGCAACAAAGAATTAACAAAAAAATGTACATGTTGTGTATGAGTAATAGTGTAATTTAACTTACCTTTTATCCTCTTGAACTTCTGGTCCACTTCCCTGACTGGTTCTCCTAGTTTCTGCTTGATCTCTATCATTTCGTTCATAAACTGGTCTTCTGAACTTGGCTTATGAAATTCATTTATTAAATTCCTCTTCACATCTTCTACATTTGTAATAATTCACATTGGATTATTTTCTGAGAGACCCATGTACCAATCTAATGCACGGTCTCTAAATGTGATTTCCAACTATACAACCTTTCTATCCTCATCTGTAATATTCTTTTCTTCCCATATCTTCTCACAGATGAAAAAACAAATTCTATATCATCTGACCCATCCCCTCAGAACTCTGGTAACCTAATAGTTTTATCTTATCCTGCCATTGTGAAATTTTTTGAACTATAACCTCTGCACAGTGTAGATACTTGACTACTACTGGATGAACATACACTTCTGCTATTGGACCCACGTCCTGGAAAAATTCTTCTACCACTAATCACTTGCTGGTTAACTGATTTTTCGTCTTCATTTGTCTTAGTCGCACATGGGGTTGTGGTTTCCACACTAATTCGGATCTAGAATGGAGATCCTTCTTCTACATTGGACCCATGACCTCTGGTTTTCCTCTCATATGTGGCACACAATATAACCCCAATCTACCCTGTGGCACAAAGATCCTCTACCTCTTCCTCATCCCTGACCAATCCTCTCAATCAGCTACTTCCCTATTTTTCTATTCATCTTATATTGGTAGGGTCGTCTGCTGCACATTACACCTACACTCCTTATGATTTCCCTGGTATGTTCATCATCCATCATGATTGGGTCCATTGATTCCTTCTTCTATCTACTCTCTAGAGCCTTCTCCATTTCTCAGATATTCCTTAGTGCTTCCCCCAACTCCCCCATGCACACAAAGTGATCTAGCTTTTTGATTCCATGGTCATCACACCTTTATCATGTAATATGATCTTTATCGATGTGTAAAGAGACCTAATGTACCTCCCATCATATTTCATTATAATATTCATTCTGCATACATATTTATAGTGCATGTTGTAATTTAAACCATTCATTCATCTAACCATTTAACCATAATTGTAGAAATAACAAAAGAATTCATACACATTTTCAACATAGGATTTTTACCGTGGTTCACCCCCCCCTGGGGGGGATACATCCACAAAGATCTTCTTTTTATTTCTTCTTCTTCATCAAAATGGCGTTGTGTGCATTACATCATAGAATAGTTGTGTGTAGTGAGGTAGAACAGCGTCGCACCAAGCTCCACATTTTGTGACTTGACCCTTAGCTACATCTCCAGATTGAATCCATCTAAGCTCCACAACTCTCAACAAATATTCACACTCAAAAAGGACTCCAAATAGGTTCTTCGCACCAAAAAGATGATATCAATTACACGGACCTATATACATCAACCTACCTCATACACATTCTATTTATACTACAAAAATGGGTTTAAAACCCTTACAATATGACTTCCAAAACCCTAACCCTAACATGGCTAGGTTTGTCCAAATTTACATCGGATTTCCGTAAATCCTATCACATTCGTTGTTTTTCCTCAAAACATGGTGCTCCCTCCTTCTCGGTCCCGTCTACCTCATTTGTTTTTCTTACTCCCAAAAATTCATTCTCCAACAATGATTCAATTAAATCAAGTTTTATTTGCTCAAGAATGTTGTTTTCTTTGATTGGATGAGTTTCCAATATGAGAACAATTTCATATTTTTCCTTACCATCAACCATATCTAAGATTTTTTATTCAACATCAATTCCTTGAAGGAATTATTCTTTTGTACAATGATCATGTCTCCTTGGTGAGGTTGCAATGGTGAACTGTTGGTGAACTTTTGTGGGGAACTATAAGGCCATATTTTGTTGTTCGTCATTAACTTCATGATATTCATAAATAAAATATATCATCCATGATTCCTCTTTCTGCAAATGTCTTTCCTTTTATGATTGGAAAATGTCTTCTTCATGAAACTCTTCTTTAGGAAAACAATCAACATCATACAAATCTGATGTAAGGTGATGATTTTTATCCCTCCAATGTAAACATTGTTGTTGTGGCTTGATATACATTGGTTGTATTATTTGAGACTTTGCTACAATATTTTCATACTTAATTAATTTCTCATGTTCATCCTTGAGTTCACTATAATCACCACTCTCAAATTGAGCACATGAGAGGATGAGATTTACCTCCATAGAAGCATACATATGATGGTTTTCCTCTTGGATTGAAACTTTAGTGTTTTCATTTTCTGTTTCAAGATCAGGATCTGAAAAAAAATAAAAATCATTTATTTCCTCAAAGTGTTCTTCTAAATTAATTCCTCCATTGTCTTGGATCAATTTTTGGGGGTCTAATATGTTGGCACTGGTTTCAAGAACATATCTTTCAATGAGTTGAGCTCGTTGCATTAATTCTTTCCAGCTATTTTTTCCTTCTTGCCTCAATAGAAATCTTAAATTTGTGGGCAAAGCATTTTTGTAACATCTGAAAATAATGACATCGTTTGGAAACATTTATCGAGGAATATCATGAATAAATTTCATGAATCTAAAAGAAAAATCTTTAACTATTTCTTCTTTGTTCATCCCGATTTCAACCAACTTCAAGAAAAGAGAATATGGATATTTTCTTGAAAAATATCTTTCGACAAACAAATATTCTAGTACATCCAAACTAGTGATGGTTCCAGATAGAAATGAATAAAACCATTCACTGGAATCTTCTTTTAAAGACAAGATAAATAACATGCATGCAACATCATTTTGAGCCATATTAAAAATTTCACAAGAACTGCCAAATTTAATCAAATGTTTCTCTGCATCTTCTGCAGTATTCCCGCAGAATGTTGGAAATTTGTCCATGGAAATATCTGGCAAGGGGCAAACTTTTCCTTGCAAACTGAGTGGGATTTTGTGCAACCTTTTATTTCTTTGGATACCTTCTCCTTTCATTTTTCCTTGAAAATTTTATATTGATGGAGGAGGCGAAATCTCTTGATAGCATGAGAAAAATTCATCGGAGGAGTGTTCATATACATATTCTTGAAATTATGAGATCTTTTTAGTGAATTCATCGAGGCATACTTCTTTAAGATATTGTGTTTTGAGGATGGATTTGCCAAGGATATCATCCTCCCAAATATTTGGTGGTTTTCTAGTTCCATAAAGGTTGTCACAATTGATTTGTGACTAAAATTTCAACAATAAACCTTCAAGGCCATTCGACGCTCTTTGAACAAGGTTCTCAAAAACCCAATTCATCTTGAATGAATTTCTAAATTTTCTCTCAAACTGCAACCAGAGTGTTTCTAGTCTTCCAATGGTATTTGATACAAAAGGTATCATATTTCTTGAAAACAAATCATTCCCTAGTATGGTTGCCAAAAATGTTGACGCTTGAATTCATCGGGACCGAAACGGAAACATCACGAGGATATGAATCCCCCTGCATTTTTAGAGAGTTGGTACTCCTCTTTGGCTAAAATATTTGTCTGTGATATCCTGGATTAGGAGGATGATAAGGAAGCAAACCCTATATATTTATTTCTTGAAATTATGAAATTATATGGTTCTTCAATAACCTAATCTGATTTGTGTATGAAGCAATAAGTCTTTAAACATTTGAAAAGATTGAAGGAGGGCTTCAACATCAGAATTTATTTGTGATCATCATTACATATACAATCTTCTTAATCATATATAAATACATACATGTCTTCTTCATGAAAAATAGGAGAGAATAATTTGATCATCTCAAATAATTTTAAAAGAGTGGTACTATCAAGATCAAAAGAGAATTTGATAGTTCAATCCCAAATACCTCATACTTAAGACTCAAAGTTACAAGATACAATCGAAATCAACCTCAAAGCAATTCTTTGTGGAGTCTATTCATGAAAAATATTCTTCATTACAAAAGTTTTGAAAGTCATTTATATGGTTGTAGACACTCCATGATCATATAAGAAAAATATTTTGGAAGAATACAAGAACACTCAAGAACTCAACCTTATTCCCACTTCAAAGATTCAAGCATAAAGCTATGACAAATGGTGTAGAAGAATTGAAAAAAGTGGAGAAGATGGAGATCTATTTTCTTTGATCAGAAGCTTGGTTGTGTATTCATGTCTTTACCTTATTCTTCCTTTGATCTTCTTCCCTCCCCCTCCGATAATTCTCCTTCTAGAAACCTTGGTGAATCCCTTCTTCTATTTTTAAAATGAGATCTTCTAACTACTTGAGTAGTTAGGGTTTTTTCTCTTTTGAATTTCCAATACAATTGTTTTCGTGAAATATTCTCTTTAATTAAATCCTCATTAATTAACTCACATCATGAACATCCTTGACTTTTAAATGGGTCCCTTTCATTTTTTAATAAAAGTTTTTAAATAAACTTTTATTTTCAAAATTCAATTAATTTCCCCTTTTAATAGGGGGACTGTGTTTTAATTTTATGGAAGTGATAATCAACTTTGTGGCCATTTAAATCACTTCATATATGATCTTCATCATCTTATCCTTCCAACGATATAATGTTTTCCCAAATTCGTTGCCCGGATCTCAAGATATGAACTCGTGAAGTTGAGTTGTCACACGGGCCTATTAAAAATGAATCTGACTGATATTTTAATTTATGGGGAATATGTGGCCACTTTCAACTCTTTTAACCTATACCATCATCTTCTTCGTTGAAATATCTTTCCAATGGTATAAATTTTTCACGATTCTGACACTCGGAGCTCAAGTTATGGCTTCCACAAGATTAACACTTAGCCATTGTCGACCAAAATTGATGAGCAAATCTCATCCCTCGGATGAATTTCGTCATTTTCTTCATGAAATTCGACCTTTGGCCATGAATCCTCATCCCACATGCATTGGGATGTTTGAATATTCAACATTTATAATACTAAGTGGGTAATACACTTAGTAAGAAACAAAGAGAGATTATTGAGAGACATGTGACAAGCCCTTCTGAGATTAATTAAATAACTAATATTTTGTCAAAGTCAAATTCTAACCATTCTCAGTCTTCATGATGAATCACCAAACACATCAGCATGAGTAAGTAGTCCATGTTTTGGCACATTTCATTACCTCATATGTCAATAATTTGTCAATAAGAATCTGCCATGTGTCGCAAGTTGTAAGTTGTCACATGTCACTCCTCCATAGGTTGCCATGTCATCCAATCATGGGATTCCATATGGCACCATCCATATGCTTCCACTTGTCATATCTTCACATATTTCCATTTGACCCAAGGAATGGTTGACACATGGCATGAAATGAGATTTTAGTATTAAAATAATAAGGAAATTTAATTAAGTGTGAAGTGCATTAAGTGTGGGAGAGTGCATGAGAGGATAAGAGAGAGGGTACGTGAGGGGGATGCCATGTGTCGCAAGTTGTAAGTTGTCACATGTCACTCCTCCATAGGTTGCCATGTCATCCAATCATGGGATTCCATATGGCACCATCCATATGCTTCCACTTGTCATATCTTCACATATTTCCATTTGACCCAAGGAATGGTTGACACATGGCATGAAATGAGATTTTAGTATTAAAATAATAAGGAAATTTAATTAAGTGTGAAGTGCATTAAGTGTGGGAGAGTGCATGAGAGGATAAGAGAGAGGGTACGTGAGGGGGAGGGTAGTTTGTAGGTGTTCAAAGTTTGGGTGGGAGGGATGTAGAGATCGAGTTGAGGGAGGATGGCGTGAGGGTGAGAGTAAGGGGAGAATTGTAGTTAACAAAGGGGGTGTGAGGTGAGGTAAGGGGGAGGGTAGTTAACAAGGGGGGGTGGGATAAAGAGAGGAATTTAGAACTCAAGGGGGTGAGGGATGTGAGGGGGAGGGGTGAGGGAGTATGGGGATTCCGACCGACTGTCGTAACACAAAATAATATTAAGTATGGTTTATGGATGAGGGGTGAGGGGGAGGGTTGAGTGAGGTATGATGAATCTGACCCCAAAAAACTCCAAAAGAAGAAGTCTATATGTTGATGGGACATTGCTTTCTTGTTGTTCATGTCTCCCTTCTTGTTTTTCTTCATAGTCACCATTTTCTCCTCCGAATGTATTTCCTAGATTAGGTAGTTCATTACCAGTATCCTCACCATTACGAGGTGACCTTGCCTCATCTAAAGTTTGAGTTTCCAATTGTGGAAAACAAGGATGATTTTAAGGATGGAAAATTATTTTAAAATGGAGAAACCTTGGCGAATCTTACTAATCCTTCATATGCCAACTATAAATGTTTGGTGATATTTTTATAAAAATATTCAAATTTCTAAGGATTTTATATAGTTTGTATAAAATTTTGGCGATTTTAAGGTAAATAATTTTATCCTATAGAATTTGGGTGAATTATTTTTAGAATAACTAATCTTTTTTTGGCAAAAACCATGGAAAATTAGCCCATGAGCGAAATTTAGCCCCTAAAATCATCCTTGGTGGGAAAGTCACACTATCATTAGTGTTCTTAATTTCTATGTCCCTTCTTTATTTTTTCTGTGGTGGTCCTTCTAAGGCCGGGGAAGTCATTTATCCCAGTGCTTCCTCATAAGTGATAGGTACTGGGGCTATATAAGATGTTGTTGAACCTTCATCATCATCATATATGGTTATTATATCTATAAGGAATAGGGGTAAACCTATTCTGGTTGGTTTCCTTGACGATCTTTGGGGCGTTCTAGCTATTGTAGGTTGCACCACTTGGGTTTGTAGTGAAATTGGGTCAGCTTGAGCAATGATCCCCTCTAGTGGAGATGCTTCTCTAGTATTTAGCTCTGCTACATGAGTTTTTGTCTCAACTAGGAAAATCCTTGTAGGTTCTAATCTTAAAGAAAAGGGATATGACCCATTGTTTGCATAATCCTTTCTGTCTCGGTGAGGATCATTGTTCCTATTCTTGTTGACTCTATTTCTTCCATTTCCCTAACTTCATCTCATGCTCTGATATTTTCCTCTCCTTTATGCGCTATAGTTGCAAATGTTTATTGCACCAAGATATCTTTAAACATGGTAATCTCTGGGTTTTCTTTTCTTTGAAGAACCTCTTCCCAATCTTGATCATTTTCAGTGAAGACCTCATCTTCATAATTGTCGTGGGTGTAAGGCCAACATGAAACTATTTTCCATGAGTGTTGGGGTGTTATCCCTCTGGGATCATGTCTACAAAACTGACTTGTAGGGAACCCGTATACCAAATGGATCAAGCCTTCTTACTTGTCATGTGTGGTTTCTTTGACCATATAATACCTAATGTGGAAACCATAGGGTATAAAATATCTCTTATTATCCTTCACTATAGAGGCACTGAAACCCTTTAAAAGGGTCTGGTACCATATTTCTCCCAATATCAAACATTCTAGGACACAAGAAGGGCATATATGTGGAGTGTCGGTAGCTCCAAAAACCCTGATATAAATGTTACTCTCTTCTAGATACCAATGACCTACTTTGGATATCATTTTCTTTGTTGCTACTGAAATTCTTGGAAAATTTTGTCTTAAAATAATAAAATGTATATTGGATAAGAACTCATCACATATCATGGCATAAAATTTATTATACTTTTTTTCCCATAGGATTATAAAATACACATGTACATGTAACTCAACAACATGCCATCTTAGATTCATACCTGGGAAAACATTCCTCGTGCAGATCACATCCAACAAGAAGGATGCGATGAAAAAGGATGGTGTTTCACCTTATTTTGTTTCCTCATCTTGTTGAATAATGATTCTCAATTTCTTTGAAATAATTCCCCCCTAGTTGAAACTACTTCCAAATACCATGAGAGTATATGCCAGGGGCATCCAGGCTTTAAAAATCTTGAACAATCCTTTTCTCCACACAATCGAAAGATCAATGCCATTAAGTACATGTATGGTTCCCTAAGATTTGTTGTGTTGTAACAACCATTGGTCATGTTCAATAATTTCTTATCTTCCCTCCACCTAGAAGTTGATAATTGGTTGGTGTTATGTCACTCGTAGAACTCAACCACAAAATCATTATTCAATATTTTTTTCGGGTCTCTAAGATTGTAATACTTTTACACCTCTATTGGAAGGAATACACCAACGCATTCCCCTTCCACATTATTGATGACACATTTATCGATGTTTGTATGGTCAATTATCCACTCTATGGTATCTACGCAAGGAAAAATGGGAGTTTGGCATGCCACCTTGTGTAAGGAAAACCGTCTAATGTTTGGAAAAACTTGGGCATCCAATTCCCTGACCCCTAGAACACTATGAGGTGTAAAATTTGGAAAATATTATTGATGAATATTGTTATAGAGATCACCTCAAGGAGGAAGGAGAACCTTATATGTGGTTCTTGCCTCTGTATCTTCGAACATTGGCAATTGAACAAACTGCTTCTTGGTCTATATTCGAATCAAGGCTCTACTTTCGTTACAAATTCCAACTCTCTTGCTACTATTGGACTCGATCCTTCACCAACTTCTGACTCTTTCCCTTTGGGTGTCCTTGGTGAGAGCCTATTTACTGACCTTTGAGAAGGAATATTTCTTGCATGAGAATGCCACTATGATTCTCAAGCTATTATAGAAAATAACTACAAATTTAGCGATGTATAACACCTAAAAATGTCATAGTAGGATATGATGTTACCTTCTTTGTAGATAACCTGGTCTTACTAGCATTTCCACGAACCGACACTGGAGGCAATATCCTTGGTGGTTTCTCTCCTTCTCTTGATCGAAGGGTGATTTCCTTGAACATAATGTGAAATTGGAAGAAAGATTTCATTACATAATCAAATTTCTAGATCCCACAAACTCACCATGTCACGACTGGTATTTAATTGGAGGGAGTACAACATGATATTTGCAATCTTCAAAAATTAAACATGATCTATTCCATGCTTGGTAGTTAGTTCATTTTGAGTTGACGGCGAGGAGGCCCATTGTTTCTAGTTCATCGGTGATTTCATGTTTAGAATTGATCGGCACGCAGTATCAAGGATCGGGGGGATTTGTTAAGTGTCACTTATCTTTGACAATTGTTAGGAGGGAAATATCTCTATGGTGAGGGGTAAACCACAATAGATGGAAATGACTGCAGAAATCAACTCTAATCTCAAGTATGCTATATAAACAAATACGCTAACATGACAAGATAAGAGGCCTACCTCGTCCATACGTTCGATGAAGTCCACGGTTGAGCACATGAACCAAATAAATATACCTGCAACTAGTCCTCAACAAACAAGACTCAACAACCAAGAAACACAAGCATACAGTGATAATATATATTTTTAGCACATTCAATAGCATAATCCATCAACATTCATAACAAATAAACCCATGGAATAATAATTCAAATATTTGTGAGATATTAATTGGACGAGAAAGGAGTATTTCTATTAAGATATAATCAGCAGAAATGAATGAATTACAAAATTTCATGTTGGCATGGTTCAAAACCGAGAAACTAAGTTCCTTCCAGTTGGGCCTCCACCACTTCAATCCTCCACCAAATGAAATCTCATATAAGAGAGGCAATGAATTTCTGAATCAATAAGGGAAGATATTGGGGGTTGAACAATGTTGTCAGACTTAAAGGACAAAGGGATGCAGACTCAATGTGAAGTGAATAATTTCTTCAGAGTAAATTTGGTCTCAAAGTTGAATTATTTCTCCTCTTTTCCATAGCTCGGATTTGGCCCATTTATAGCCTTCAAGTGGAACTAAAGGGTTGAATCAGAATGTTTCCAATATATGGAAGGCCAAGGATCATTGATCTCATGATGTGACATGGAAACCCAACACCATTTTTTAATTTTGGGAACATTTCCCGATGTATAGAGGCTGTAGTGGTGCAAACTATGTATACACATGTTGTAATATAGGCAGGGCACGTATATGTGGAAAAATCATGTTTTTAGCTCTGGGATTTGCAAAAAGGGACTTCAAGTCTGCATAGGAAAATGGAAAAAGGCCCTCTGTGCAAGATTTCATAGGGTGCGGAAAATATTTCTATAACAGATCCCCCCTAATGTGTGAGGTCAGAGGAGTATCTGTGATGGCCAAAATACATTATAAAACCCAGAAGTGGAGTAATGGGGACCCATGTGGAAGAACTAGTTACTCATTACAATCTGTACAGACTTTGCATACATAGCTACCAATTTGAATTACACTATATACCCATGTGAAAATATACCAAACAATTGTCCATGGCCATGAATAGCAAAATACAAATGTGGTTACATGCCAAAGGCTTTCATAGTCATGAACAAGGCCCAGTAAAATCAGTCTCAAAATCAATTTGAAGATATCTGTATAAAATGGAGTACAATTTGATCTCCCATGATCATTGAAGTCACACAGGTATTGGTCCAATGAAAAGGTAGCAACAACTCAGGAAATTTGTGAATATAAACTGATGTCTTCATGTCTTCTACACAATCCGCCAAAGGTGCAAGTCTACATCATATGAATAAAAGATTTGAGGTCGAACACAATGAGACTTCGTTTGATTACCGGTCATTGAGGTATACCATTAACAAATGAGAGACAACCTACCAATGATGAAATTAGGTATCAAGGCACCGAGTACATTCTTACAAGTGTGAATAATGGAGTCGGGGTCGAACACTTGAAGAATCCATCGATCAGGATACATTGATGTATTCCCAATTGTCGATGGCGAGAGAACCTGCCACTAATGACTACAATCCTCTAGGTACTCATAGGACTCTAGGTATCATCTCCAGAATAGATGAGTTGAAGTCGATGGAAGGAGACCCACTGAAAGGAGAGAATTAAGCCATCTCTCATCATTCATCATGAGGTACAAAGCAGGAGCTTGATGATTTGGGGGAAATCAGACGAAGAACGTGTTCACGAACCAACAACCCTGTGCGTCTTTCACGTGTATCAGGTGTAAGCGGTACATGAAAAAAACCATTTGAATAACAGCCAATGACGAAAACTATTGACAAAGGAAAGGAAACCACCAATAAGGATAATGGCATCCAAGACACTACATGAATCCCAATGTGTGAATAGATGTCTTGCCGTCGAACATAAGGGAAACCACCTAGTCAACGACCAATGATGAAATGTCGGCTGTTGGGTTCAAGGTTACTTACCAATGAGGAAAGTAGGACCATGGTGCGCAATAGGACTACAACTTCATGTGATTTTGAGACAAACTAAGGGTATGACCAACATGCAAAGTCAAGAGTTCTGAGGAATGGCCGACGAAGGTTGATAAACATCCTTTGAACAAGAGAATGATACATATGGAAGACTTTGGTAGCATAGACTCAATGATGAAACCATAATATGCAGGAAGCATCAATCAAATTCTCCATAGAAACTGGAAGAGTAACCAGTCGGGGGAGTAAAATCTCTGTAACAAGCTCAACTTCCTAAGGTCATGCTAAACCCAAAATTATCATGGCAAGTGGACAAAAAAATTCTATGCTTTGTTCAAAGGAGACAAGATTGATGCCAATATAAGATAATATTACCTTCCCGCCCATATAGTTTTTTTTTTCATAGTCAAATGAATGTTATGATACAGAGGAGGAAACGAGTGTCGCAAGTAAGCAAAACTAGTTCCAGCAATGGAACATACCTATGCTCAATGCAAGGAGGTGCAAGTGGGAGATGGATACTCGGGGGAATTTTCCCTCCTAGGTATAGGTTTTCAAGTTGCAAAGGATATAAACAAGGCTTTGCTTGGTTGAGGATGAAAAATTGTTGAGGCAAATGGTTTATAACGCAAAGAGAGCACCGACAATGGGCTCAATACTGCAAGCAAGGGCATGAGATGCAATCACAAATTAACGCCACAAAATGTCCTTTTTCATAATATTGGTCTACTTGGTTTGAAAAAAGGATAAACTTGTACCAAATAGATGTCCTTTCAAATCCAATTTACGAGTTTGAAAGAGACAAGTTCACTCGACAATCTTTTCTCTTTTTGAAAACAAGTCGGAAAAATAGCTTAAATCAAACTCACTTGGGAGTCCTCTAGGTAAAGGTGATCATGTTTATGAGTGAGAGATGAGGTTCAACATAAAGTCATGTATTAGCTATAAGGGACTCCTAGTCCTATGGAAAAGATCTTTGTATGGGAACCGAATGAAGTAGAGGGTCTAACTCGGGTACCCATGTTTGGTAACTCTCTACCATTTGATAACGACACTTCTAGCAGCAGATAGAAAGTTTCATGTCACTAAAAAATGGGTTCGTACCTATGGAATATGAGTGAAAGTTATAGGATGATGTGTAACGACCCTGCTTAAATAGATGTATAGGATTATTAATTATAATTAATTTAATAATCTAATTGTCCTAAAAAGTTAGCTAAACAATAATTACTTCTTAAATAATATTAACTAATTAATTATTATTTATTACTTGTTCATGT